>JARQTG010000084.1:115573-201889 GCA_030142615.1 Syrista parreyssii
GATATATGCGATATATCATCGATATATGCGAAATATAATGGATATATGCGAAATATCATGTATTTACATAGGATATACGCGATATATCATGGATATATGCGATATATCATGTATTTACATAGGATATATGCGAAATATCATGGATATAGGCGAAATATCATGCTATACGCGAATGTATAAGATACATCTTGCATGTACACGATATATAAGATTTGTTAAGATTCAAAAATGCGTATACCAAAATATTTGACTATCTTTTCACGAAACATTCCCATTGTACAATAATAACGATCAAGAGTATATAATATAGCGTCTATGAAATCTGACCGGTACGTTTGTATCATTCTGTATAAATATATTATATATCATATGTATATTTTATATGCGTAGGTGTGATATATTCGCGCTATTGTATCACTCCATTAAACATTCGCTGCAGTGAACTATAAACCACGATATAATCTCACAATGCGGTAAACACTGCCAAGTTAAACGAGCACGGACTACCAGGATAGAGAGAAAGAGAGAGAACATGCGAAGGAGAGTGGGGAGGGGAATCTGTGGAACCTGTGCACTTTGTGTGTATACCAAAATATGTATAGGGGTGGGTCGACTAATGTCTATGAACAACAAGGGTAGGATAAGTAAGGACAGAGTGCAGAGCGCACATGAGGATGCACCAAATAATTCCCATCCACAACCGTAAAAGATACCTTTACGGCCAATGATGTCCCATCTCGGAAAGCACTGCGAAAAACGAGCGCGAAATAGAAAATAAAGAGAGATAAAAGAACAAGCGTTACGATGAGTAAGGGTGTAGCGAGTTCAATAAAAATATATATATAACGTACAGTCAGCCAATACGCACGAATGAGAAGATCCTATTCTTCAGTCCTTTCAGCTTCATAGAGTCAAAGGGGGTAGTTGCTATTTTTAACGGCATCCAAAGAACCCTTGCGAGAAGGTATTTTTATTCTTTCGTACTGTGGATCTTTTGATTTTCTTTTTTTCTTATATAGAATGCTTTATATATATTTATATTCGTCAGTAGCATTTTTTATTTTTGTTTAGTGTCTTTTCACGTATTCGCTATACGACGCGCGAGTGTTTTTTTGTTTTATTGTTGCTGCGTTTGAAAGTTTTTTTTAAAGGGTAGCGAATCTGAAATATTACTTCCTGCTAACTTCAAGCCTGCACATCACAACCCGTGAAAATGCATCATACGAGGTGCTTATCCCATGTAACCTAAGAAAATAAATCAAAACCCATAACCAAGAAATTTATTATCCCCCCAATGAAAATTCAATCTCCCTAATCCATACTTAAAATATCGATAATCTTGATTGATTTACCGTAAAAAATGTATCCAGAATAAAATCACCCCACGTTGCAAAATAAGGATAAAGCCTTGGCAGCTACTATCATAAGATTATTCTTGAAATTCCAACAACAACAATTAATGAACTATAATGTCAGTCGATCAACTATAGTTAACAAACATCAGCAAAAACAACACCAGCTATAAAGCGTAAAACCTTTTGTGCTTACTATTTTTTAAAATATATAATTAAAAGTCAATTACTTTTCAACCCCCCATATCAAGTGCTTAACTTAAATTTGTAATCGATCTTGGATAATCCTACTACATGACATAATTATCCGCGTTAAGCTCTCCCGTGCACTTGATACTTGTTATTTTTTATCAGTGCTTTCCACTATCAGGTTATTCTCGCTTCACCCCTATCAACCCCCTACGATACCCATACGGAACTACCACCACTACTACCCTACCTGAGTGCGATATCGATTATCTCTAATTACTCTCATTAGTTACGCTGCCCTCATCCGCTTCGGCTCGCAAGATCGGACTTCCTCTCACCCCTTCGTCCCCCGCTACCACCACCCTCAGGTGATATCATTCGTTCGAATTGCGAAATCGGGTAAACCGCCTTTAATCCCGATTCGCCGATCCCATATGTTTAACCTGTATTACTGACCAAAGACTACCCTTCCTCCCGATACTACCCCGTCTCAGCGGTTCAGTATCCGTTGAATCATGAGCTTACCAGTAATAATTAGCCTTACACATTGTAAATATATCGGGTAAAGCATTAAACTTGATTTGATTGTGGAGTTTTTGATTTTTTATAAATGCACAGGAAAATTAATTATTTTATTTTTAGTCCACCGAGGAACAGGATGAAATTTGGTGTAAGTCTGGAATGACGTCTTTGCATCAATTTCATTGCTAGGGGTGGATAAATGTAAATTCCTATCGTCAAACGCGTAACGTATCATTTAATACCATCCTGTGCCTTTAAGGGATGAAAATCAAGCACATTCCAGCTTTTGCGTTATCAATCTTATCAGCGTCTGTATACATGAATAAGATTAACCCAACATCCAGTAGACACGAGGCATAGTTCGATCCCCCACAACGCCAAACTCAACTGACCTACCCCAGTTGATACAACATTAATTACAACATACCAAAAGCAACGAAGCACACAGTCTCACTTTAATAAATCAATTTAAAAAATCATCTAACTATAATAAAAGCTCCAACAAAATGTCACCCCTAAAATTTAAAAAAGTTGGACCGAGATAAAATAAACTTTCTAATTAATAAAATGTAACTAAAATGCATTAATTGAAAAAAAAATTTTCCAGCGGATCCCCTCGCACCAAAAGTGTAATGCTTATTGAATAATTCATTTCTACAGTCCGTACTTATTTATTTCCATCTAACGCAATTAGCCACCATCTAATTATTCAACCCCTTTCATTTCAATTTATGTCAACATTTAATATCGTAAGAACGATGCTTAGGCAATATAAACTTTTAATATAAACTAAATAGATACATCGACCCGCGTCGCAACGCCGGCATAGAAACGTATTAATACCAACCCCGACGATAAAGACGACAGCCCCGATACGTATTGACGCGCGCGAACCTAAATTTCATAAGGGATGCTCAATCACATCGAATGTGGCAAACGTCCAAGAGCCGCGAATTGATAGTCAGTTAACAAGACACTTTGTGTAAGGCAAGTTAGCTAATACCGTCAAGCTCCGAAAGAGGGTGTTAGAAGCATCCCCCCAACCAAAGCCAATAGCAACCCCTGTCCGCCATAGCAGAAGGGTGCAAGGGTGTAAATTAACGAATTACCTTCGCCAGAGGGCAAACGAAATCTGCAAGGAATTAGATTGAATCCCGGTGTGTTCATTTAGAAGATACAAAAAAAAGATAAAGAAAAATATATATACACATACAGTGTATAAGGGATGAGAATTTACGGGGCATGAGAAGTCAACCGCTTAGAAGGGTTGGAGGACTCATTGTCAGTACTCGAGATACCACCGCCAGGGCTGCTACGGGATTGGGATGAGAAAACCAACCCCTGGAGGTTAAATGCAGACTGCACTTCTCATCCCCTATCCGTACCTCTTTAAGCCAGCTTCGATAAAATTCAATAAAACTCCACAGACCCGAGTCTATACGTTTCACGCCCGTGTACAAGAGGAATTGGAAGTTTCTCCATTTGCGAAAAATGTACCCCTTTAACCCCTAACCCCACTACCCCATTTTCAACCCCTAAGCGAAAACAAAGGTGCGAAAAAATTCCGTGCAAAAATTTATGTTAAGTATGCGTCAGAGAAAGTCATCAATCGTATCTCAGGATGAAGATTACAATGATTAATTAATTAAGAATTAATTGGATCAACCATCGATAGTATAGTCGTATAACCAGGCGCGATAGCACGAACTATAGTATTAGCAATTAAACGATGAGCCTTACGTGCGAATTGGTCGGGTGCGAATATTTCACATAAGTAGGGAATATGCAAAATATATATCTACCTATATATATTTACATATATATATATATACATCTATAATCGCAAGGTGCGGGTGGCGGTTTCGTACGGCTATCTCTCCTAGTATGGAACGTAATAACGAGACGCACCATTACGTATTCCAACGCGGATGTGCTCTGCAGAAATTCCGCTCACGAGTGACGCAATTATACATAGATATACCACAGTCTATTATACTATAGATATTGGAATATAGACGCATCTATGCACGTAGTGCGAAATTTCAAGTTTCTCAATAGCTCGGAGCAAACACCTGATATATTTGATATATACGGTATAGTTGGAATATATCATTAATTATATCGAATATATCATATATAATCGGTATACATATATCGGATAATCTATGTCTATACAATATATATACTATATTTTGATTAGATGACAACGAAAGTAAAGGGATTTGAACGCAGCATCCCTGTAGTAGAATATAGTCAGATATTTTATCAGATATTGGACAATAAACGGTATAGTTGCGTTAAAGATAATTAATCGGTTTTTATATATGCGTATTTTTTATTTTATATTGTTTTATCAATATTGCATTGGTACTCACGTTACGTATTGTGGGAAACGGTGAGTATTTGATGACGTCTGTTATCTCTTATCTGTACGTCATGACGTCACAACGGCGTCACCAGTAGGTCGCACAATTCACCAGTTACGTTAAATCAAATTGGAGCATCCAACGTTCACCAACTTTTCACAGCGAACATTTTCACGACGTGAACGTTCACACTTTTCAAGCACTGATTTTCCCTTTCGTTGCTACATTCCCACGTTTTTCCCAGCTTCTTCCTCTTTTTCTTTTATTTTTTTGAGGGGCAGGAGACGGCAAACCTTGAACCCTTCTTTTTAACCCTACAGCCACTCGAGTCTTCACTGTCGATACCAATACGATATCAAAAATTACTGTTCACTGTAAAAATAATAAAAATAAAACCGATTTGAACTTTTTTTGCACGTCACTTGAATAATTTTAATTTTTTTTAAATTAACGATCTCGATTAAATTATGATTATAAAGAAGAATTTTACCTGCACCATTTACCGTATATAACTCGAATTTTTTCCAAAGGACTGTAGGAAGTTTAACGAGATATCCTTTCAGTTCTTAGTTACGCCTCACCATAATGCTCTGTATCACGGTGTAACTGTATGAACTATTGTAACTATAATATAATACTTTGTAAATTTAAATTTTGATATTTTTTTTTTTTTTGATCGCTTTATATATTTCTTTAATTTTCTCTGTTACTTTTTTTGTTCTAAGCCGTTTAATTTGCGTTGTCGCAAAAACATTTGTTACTTGGTGACTTCGCGGGAGGGAAGCTCAATTGGTAATTATGCATTGTCCTTAATTAAAATTTTAATGTGTGTCAAGAGATAGCGAGAAAATCTTCAACCGCCGTTGTGAAATGTTATCTTTTGCACTTTGATGGCAAGATGAGTGGGCGTGACCCAATATCACTGGAGTTCAAATTACAAATTAACGTTTATTATCATTCAAGGATAGGTAATTGAATGATATTACATTTTTTGCAAATTCTTTTGAGAAAATCAATTTGTAGAATTATACAGTACTGATTGCAATTTTTCAAAATGATTATCGGTTATCACGAGAATAAAATTTCCGATATTCTCCGGCAAATTTCTGCGAACTTTGCGCAGTGACACAATAAATGTTATGACAAATAAAAATATATTTAAACACTAACACTTTACACCGTATAACGATTTAACACGGTGTTCAAAATTTCACAGTAAAGAAACCGCACGAAACAAAATTATTTGCTAAACAATAACTCGGCATTCACCATCTATAATTATTGCACGAAATCCTCACGTGTCACGAAAAAATCACCCTGTACCATATAATAGGGGATGAACTGTAACTTTTTGGAATTTTAAGAGTCACTGTTTAAATCCGTATAAATAAAGTATAGCGCTTTTCAAAAAAAGTGCTCGCACTGTGCCTCCGTCTGCAACGACGGTCAAACCGTCACTGACTGCAAAGGATCCGTAAGAAATCTTGCACCTTGAAAAAATTTTAATTTCATCCCTTAAAATTGTCACACCTTCATCCCCGGATAAAGGCGCTATAACCGAAAGACGTGTAAATAATAAAAAAAATATTCACTCGAAATTCAAACGCGCGAACGATTAAAAGCTCGCGATAGAAAAGCTCTAGGCTTGTATCGCACTTGCTGCCTGTTACGAGGTTCGCCGAAGGACTGCCGAGTACCGCGGCAAAAGCTACAGCGCACCACGTCGACGCATTGGTTACCCCTGTCGCCCGAAGCTCTTTCATCCCCTAAGTTGGGTTTATAGTCGCGAGACTAGGAGACAAGCTGATATGATATACGATATAAATTAAATAACAATTAAAAATAATGCAAGGTTAATCCGAAAAAATATATAAATTATCAAAATTATATGCTGTATTCACTTATAAAAAATTCTAATATATTCATATATCATTCTATAACGTGTATATCGATATATTTTAGATATCATCACAAATATATCGATCCGATATATCATTATACTTATTCTTGTATTATATCCATTAGGTAAAACTATCCTGTCACGTTATACTTTATGTGCATCAAAACAATCGAATTTACTGTATAAACTCAAGTTAACGTTCGGGATTCATTTCCGTCTCGAATTTTGATTTCGATCGATGCATAACCACTCGAATGCAACTGTTGTCCGTTGGATGTTTGATATGACGAAAGCAGAAACGTTGCTTTGCATAGTGACTTGGGCACCGAAGTGGAAGGACAAGCATCGTACCGACAAGACAAGAGAGAACAGTTGAAGCCTTCGGGGCTTCAAAATGGAGTCTGCCTCTGTGTTTCCCACTCGAAGTAATTTTGACTGTTCCGTATTTCTTGGAAGGAAATATTGCGGGACCGGAATTTAATAGGTTGAATTATATGGGAATTTGAAAGCTTTATACATGGTTGGGTAACTAATGTCAATTAATGGAAAGACACGTTAATACACAGCAATGAGTGATTTGTGATTAACGTAAAGAAACGAATGACGAGTTAGTTTTTTATATGAATTAATACGTATTCGACTTATTGACAAAAAGATTAATTAACGCGTTGAAAGCACTGTGTATCTTTTGAGTTTACTATGGCGAAAGATCAGAGAGAAAAGTTTTACTGAAGTTATAAACTGTTGACTGGCTGGATGTCAGACGGGAGTAGTGGACTTGCGGTAAAGACGATCAACGTGATTTCACCATCCTTCAGTTATTGATACTGAAATTATTTTTTCGAAATTTTGAAAAAGTTTCTGTCATCGAACGGTAGAGACGACACAACTGAGATTTGTATTTTAAAAACGAGTAAAGGTAAAATATACAATTTCATGATAAAATTCGAAATATCTTTGTTAGATGTTTCATTGATTTCTCAGTACTTTTCAATAATCCCAAGACTAATCGAAGAAACGATTATTCATTGAGAAAATCTAATTCAAAAGTAATCATCTTCACTGACGGATGTGAATCACAAAATAATAATTATTTCGTCAAGGTTTCGTGTCTCGCCAGTCAAAAAATGAAGCAGAGGAAAAATAGAGGATGAAGAAGGCGTACGGAGGTGGCACCTTCTCAAGTATAAGTGGAGTGGGAACTGATTGATGGGCAGCATCGATCAGTCTTTCGCAAGCAAGCTACATTAACTTTATATTAAATACTTCATCATTTTTGAGGCGGTTGTATCGCTTATACCGATTGTCGTTACTCTAGGCATCGTCCAAAGCCAAAGACGCCATCGAGGTAGGCGCTTTTTATATTTATTTAAAAAACACCCACGTTCCACCCTCATTAAAAATCTCAAGGAGGAAATGAGCGGCAGGCAGACTTTAATCAGGACTTCGTTTCTGATTTTTTATTCCTATTTGCCAATATACTTGCGGGTCTAGCAGCTCTTTCGCAGCCTCTACCCCTCGACGACTTAGTAAGCGCTGGACTATTAAACGAGTTTGGCAAAAGGGTATTTGGATTATTTCCAAAAAATGTTTTCCTCGTGACGTCACCTTGCTGTCGTCGCAAAAAAAAATCACGAAATCCTTTCAGGCACTTGGAAATCCCGAAAAAATATTATTCCAGAAAATAAATTAATTATCCCGTGTTAATATTCATCTAGTCCATGTGTCTGCTGTTGATTGAATCATCGACGTCTTTGACAGCTGTCAAAACTACAATTGATTCCCCACGTGCGTCATTCCGCTATAATAACTTTTCAACGAGAACTCACGAAATCATCGAACCCACTTGTATTCGAAGAAAAATCTGAAAAGTACAAAGGATTCCTTTATAGCCAGAATATCAAGGAAAAATCAATCTTCGTGGAACTGACAGTTGACAACTTGATTGAATATAAATAAACGACTAATCAATACAACACGACTATAATACACATCCAGTCACAAGTAATATTCACCAACGATCACAATTAATCATAACCATTTTTTTTCCAAAGTATCTTCACCAAAGAGACTTATAAAAATTCACAACAATAATTCCCTATCCTTTTTCACAGACATATCATTAATTATGTAGCAACGTTAATGAATACACAGCATACGCATTGTTATTATCTGATAAATCAATATTTCCCATATTGCCGAGAAGTCGGGTAGGCAGCTATCGATTCAACAATATAACCCAATTGTTCTGAATAATCGAAACAATTTTACGAATTAACATGTAATTTGCATTACTATCTCTACAGTCAACAACGTTGCTCAACTCGGTACCTGACTGATTATATTATCTCATTGATTTCAAGCGCATAGAATTAACTGGCGCGAAGGCTAGTTTTTTGGCTAGTCAATACCGACTAACCACCGAACTTCTGGATTCGCGTTAAATAAGTGATACAGAATAGTAGAAGCTATTGGTAAAGAGGATGTAAACATGTACAACAAGTATGTACGTTTCATACGTGTTGCAGTGAGTGGATAGTGGTTAGCGAAGCATCAACAGGTGCTGTCAGTCGGTTGTTTCACTTAATAGGTTTGTATTCTGAATTTGTGTCCACGTGGGTCCGAAAAGTCCTGCAAGAAAAGAAAAAGTCAAAAATATAATCGATTAATTATTTATCTTGACCAATTATTGTCGTTGGACGGACTATAAATTTTCGAGGGTACGAATATTGATACTGATTCGATATAAATTAATCGTGTTTACTAATGAAAAAGGTATGTTCGTTCGATTGATGTCAAAATTAACGTTTATTCTATTAACGTCGAATCTAGTGAATTTCATTATTGGCAGTTAAATATCACTGAGTATAATTTGAGTGCGAGGTTTACTGATGGACTTTTATTTAATTAGATACGTTTAATCTGAAAAAATTAGTAGCTGAAATAATTAAGTCTTCGTCAAGTTGACTGTCTGATTAATTGTAATTCTAAAGTGGACGCGAAAAAGTTTCCAGACTCCAAATAGCTGGGAGGGTTGAAGCTTTTGTAAAACGATCAACTTCTTACTGAATTTTCGTTAGTTTATCTTCTTTTCATTTTTAAACATGGCAATTTTTAGATATCCACTTATACTTATTATAGCCTGTTGTAGATTGTCGTCAATAAAGTCATGGTTGACATGGTTGTCATGGGAAATACAAAATGCATGGTTACTTTGAGACTTGATCCAATTTCCAAAATCCTGATATTCAAATACAATCACGACCGGAGATAAAACAATGTCTAATTATACTTAAATACGATTTTACATTATTTTATGTAACACTGCAGTAATTAGGCAAATTCAGCATGACTTGAAATTCACTGAATTTAATACAACTTCAAGTTTTTTGATTAAAATGCGAGGCAAGGTATACTGAAAAAATTAATTGCTTCGTCATACTGAAATTAAGCCAATTAATTAATATTTGATATACAAAGAATGCAAATGAAATATATTGAAAATTTATTCAAAATATATTTGATTATAATATATCAGATATATCAAATATTTTGGTATATTAGTATCGGCAGGATACAAAATAATTTGATTGATGCATAAAAAAATATATTCGTATCATTATATGTAAAAATATAAATATTTGTTATATCAAGTATATAATGATTTCCTTAAAGAAACGTGGCAAAATTTTAGAAATGAATTAATAATTATTTCTCAAAACGTAGCTGTCTTCAGCGCCTAAATTTCATCACGGAATTGCTAATCACCGATGATGAAGCTGCAAATGGACCAATAAAACCGTAACTAATAGACAGACTCGCTCTCACTTTCACCCATATTGACAGTTTGTGAGGATCGATGAAATCTTGTCACTAAGACGTGGTCAGACTACCCCAAGGTACATAGCTGAAAGGGATCGGTCAATTAGCAGCATAAACTAAAAAATGTATTTACCATTAAAAATTGACATTGAATAAAATTTTCTAATTATTCCAAAAACACTCTACACGTCTATTACACCACTACCGGTTGGTGTCCATCCATCATTTTCTTATTCACCGCTCGAGCCATTTAATTTGCCTAACACGTTACCAAAGTGGCTCACGACTAGTAGCCCATTTAGTAGACAATCAACTCCATAAACAGGAATGTACATTCTTCTGAAAGTTGCGAATTCGAATGCAACGAACTCGACCATTTGCAGAAGGATTTCGACTTTGCTCCTGAGAGGTAAGTTGTTTGGCATCCATTTGGCAGCCACGCCAGGGAACCGCCAGACCATTCCGAGATTGAATTCCACAAAACTAGCGGGCCCCTCGGCTTTATAATTAATTTATAATACCTCTAATTGCACAACCATGTCGGATGTGGCTGTCCTGGCATTTAATTTGTTCACTAATTAAACAGACTGTGCACTAGGGTGTAGGTTATATTCACTTTCTCCCTTTTACCATCCCCTAACATCCTCACTCATTTAGTCCATCCCACCCCTTGTGTTTCCGTTTCAAACTTCCTTCACGCGTTTCACACGGTCTTCGCATTCGCACGTGTCGCACCTGCAAGATCAATTGCGATTCTAAAGAAACATTCGGACGACCATAGACAGCAACCCTTAATTCAAGGGAGTCTTTAATTGTTCAGATCAAAATAATGACCTTGTTTTTTTAATATAGATTTCAAAAGATTGTTGCATTTATTTACTATTTTCATTTTTTATCCCTCATCCATCCCTTTCGTCCCCTTAACATTTTTTGTATCATTACTTTACGTCACGCATTTCTATGTAAAGCTGGACTCAAGAAGCGTTGTCTTACTGGTTTATAAGGGATGGAAATGCGCTTGTTTGACTTAAGTCAGACACTAACCTTGACTTGGTTGTCAGTAACCTGACAGGAAGTCAGGAAGCATGAGGTTAGCTACTAGCTCAGCTGCCATGACAGCCAACTGGCTCAACCGTGCAAGAAATAAGCAATTCCACAGCGACAATGGCGTAACACTCCGCCATATATAAACTGGGACAAAACCAAAAGAAACCGAAGACCAGGACAAACGAAATGGTAACGTCAAGTCACAATTCAAAGATTTGAGAAACACGAACGAGTATTTTGTCTGTCAAAAAAAAGTCAATGTAACCTAAAACATTTTTTTAACGATTAGGTCGACTTACCAATTTTTCTTTTTCATTCGGAAAAATCAAATCGATGCGTTTGCTACTCTTATCGCGGTCAGGAGAAAATTTTACGAGCAGACTCTCCTATGGAATTATAATAAATAGTATGACACAAGTCTGAATACTCGAGAAACTATGATATTACGAGGAAATTGGCTCGGCGCCGCTTGCCGAGTAATAAACAATTCAGTAATGTTTTTGGGCTCATTTCCATTTTACCAGAACGATCCATACTCGAAAGTAGTAAAGATACTGTAGCAGCTCCATGCAGGCTTTTAGAATCACACTACAATACTATTACTTTTCAATATATTACACAAAATGTACAATTTTGTATGATTCATTTAAGTCTCTAAGAAAAGACTCTCACGCTGATTCCCTTTTGCATTTATTCACGTCCCAGCATATTGTGGAACAAATACAAAATAAAAACAGAATATTTCATGTAGTAATCGATAAATTTAGATTATACATGAAACCTGTGAAAAAAAAATTGCAAGTGACATTTGACATGTACACGATTTTCAAAAACACAGAAAAGTTATTTTCTGCTCGTTGTTTTCGAAAATCAATTAAACAACGAGGTACAATATGGCGAAAGCTCGCATACAAGATGTGAAATAACACTTGTAGAATTTTGAAAAGAAAAATCGCATCGTTTCGAAATATACATGTTATTTCACCAATCAAGTATGGTATCGAAATGTGATATAATGCAGGAATATAGAAGTAAACTTACTATGAAAATCAGAACAATGGCAAACACAGCATCGATGAAAACGTATAACAATCACCAATGACAAATAGAAAATATATTACTTCAAATTTGCGGTTTCTGCACTTGTTACCAGTGCACAGGACTACGTTATTCGCAGTCAAAACGTAGCAGCACAGTGAAGGTAAAACGGACCCAATTCAGTGATCGGTTACAATTGTTCAACTGGTATAGACAGTTCGTCGTATATGATTATTAAAAAACTTGGATAAAACAAAAAAAAAATGAATATTCAAAAATTAATTTCCATTGAAAAAAATTACAGTGCATTTAAAAGCATCTTACAATACCGGATCTACAAGTCCTTTAAGATGGATTAATCGTATCGATAATTGTAATCCTAGGGGATTGGAGTATCGGAACACGTAACTGGCGGTACCGTCTTGCTGATATATGTATATACACACACAGTATATACCTTTGTATATACCTTGGCTGTTACCTAGTTACCTCCTTACGATCCCGTCGATAAAGCCAAATCCCGCATTTCGATAAATCCAGGGGAAACGAGAGTAATTCAAGGCTCCGCTGTATTCCTGTCGTTGAACCAAAATGGACAGTGACTACCTAGCATGTAGCTTTAGTACTTAACTCGTATCGAAATTAGGGATGTTTTCAATTCTCAAGGGTCGTAAAAATTTGAGACTACAAACGATCCGCGTATACGAAGTTGCGATAGACGAATCGTGTCATTTCGATGAATCGATACAGAGCGAGATAAGAGCAATAATGTATTATCGTAAAATCTGTACGATAACTCGTTGAATGTTGGACGTAGAGTAGCGATAAGCATTTAGTATCGAGGTTGTCAGAAATTGAAAATTACAAATTTTGATGTAGGTAATTCAATTTTAAGTTATACTGTGCCAATGAAATTCAAAGACTTTAATGTTATATTTGATTACGGTTGTTTATCGTTATTAGAATTTATCGATAGAATTTTTGGTGAATTTTATATATATTTTTTTTGTAACACTTCCATTTAAGAACTTTGTACGAGTGGAGGCGAAAGGTAAGTTTAAACTTGAAGTGAAATGTCACTCCTGCAATAGTTAGTTGGTTGACTTTTGTAAACTGCAAGTTTCATGGTTGCAGAGTGGCTTTGATTTTTTAATGATAGAACGAAAGTCCATACTCATTCAGCAGAAAGGTAAATTCTTCAGAGAACAGAGAGTGATAAGTATGATGAGAATGGATAAAAAGAAAGTCCCTCTAAAATCCCAGCTGTCTAACGTTGAATAACTATATATATATATATATATATATATACGTAGCGACTGACAAGATGATGAATCTGTTAATTTTTCATGAATAATTTGAAAGACGAGTAAACCCGAAGAGAAACTAATTTTGCCAAAGAACCAGAAGCCACTCTGAACGGAAGCTCGGAAGAGCAGACCATTTTCTTTTCTTTTTTTCTTTATTACGGAAAAATAAATCCGCAACCCCGTCTCGTACAAACAATACAGCCCCTTGGGGCGAAGGGTTGAACAAACAATCAAAATCCACGTGACAGGACGGAGACGTATCGTTGATTCTGAATTGCCAGCCATAAAGATCCCCGTGGGGTGCAAGGCGAATCGTAAAAGCGTTCTATTGTGGACTGGAAAGAAGGTTAGGTAACCTTAAAAATTTGAATTCTATAGTCGACAGTCATGCCAAAAGTAGCAAAGGATCCACGCATAAAACTTTCCAAGTAGCCATATTCGTCGGGTCACCGTGTGTCGAGAATTGATTTGCTCTGCCGAGTTTTGCCGCTAGAGGCGCCGCGGTCGACGTTCTCTCGTACGTCTGACATTCGGCCCGAAGAAAAATGATAAAAAACTTTCCTAAATCTTGATACACCTTTGGTACTGAGATAAGAAAGGGTCTTGCAGACTCCTCTCTTCACTTCTCACGCAACAGCGCAGTACCATGGACGATATAAAGCAAACTGGAATATGATTAGAACAGTCTTAGAGAACTGTACCCGTAGTATCGGTTAATTGGAGAAACGGCGATAGAGGAAATCAGCGGTTTCGCGCTGGGAATTTCTCGTGCAATTATAGGTAACCTATGTTACTTGCCAGGCAGGTGTACCTTATACCTACCTTTAACAGAATTTGGTTCGTCCATTAGATGTATCGAATGCGAATAATATACGCTGACCAAGGCGAGCATAGGTACACGTTATCTCTATATGAGTATAGTACATTACGCGGATCCCGTGGGAAATACACAAACAGATAGAGTAGCAATATGGGTAACGCATTAGCTTAGTTATATGAACGATGCACAATAGGATCCTGCATTGGTTCAGCCAGTGATGAAGTTATGCGTGCTGCTAATGAACACTCGGTTAATTGACTTTCATTTATTTCCATATTTCAGTGGGAGTCATTAAATGGATAGATCGGAGGCGATCAGTGCTTGTCTCCTGTCACTGTAAGATCTAATGAATTAATGATAAAAATAAAAAACGTCTATACCGATGTATCATAAAGATGGTTTGTACAAGGAAAATGTATTATCCTGATTCCTTCCCTTTTACAGAGATTGGTTAGTCTCCATGTGCAGGTGATAATTTTGAAATTTATCCTCAGCCAAGGTTGTAGGTGGAGGAAAAGAATGGAAGGCATAATTTTCTTTTGAGCCGTCTCATCCACTCGGAAGCAGCCTCTCGTTGGCACCCCGTAGCGTTAGGGGATGGGAATGAAGTGGAGGACTATGCGTGTCAGCCATAATCGCCCTGGTGCACAATTTATGAATGATTCAGAACGGGCAAAGCCCCGTTAAAGTGGATGGCGTCGTTCGGACAGCTTGCGCAAGAAAAGCTCCTTACGATTTCGCACAATCTATTTCTTGCAGAGGAGGGTGGATGTTGGGATGCTTCCTTTGTGTCATTACTTTGGATCGTATTTCCGTTGCGAGATGCGTGACTTCCGGTGAGCATAAGGAAACTGGCATAGCGAAGGTTCTCAGGTGAAGCAAGTAAGCGCCAACTGAATAGACACAATATTAATATAATTTTTTTTTATTAAAATCTTTATTTTCATAGCGTTCTCCTAAATAATAATTAACATAACCTAATACGAAAATTCTGGATCGAGAGAGAAAATATAATGTTATACTAGAAAAATTTCTTTTTAACTTCAAATCAATAAATGGTAGTATACATTGGGATAGTTGTAAGTCCGCGGGGATAATCCTAAGCTTATAGATCGATGATGAGATGATGATACTGTCGTGTGATTTGTGATTAGGTTAGGTTAAGGGATGCAAGTGTGACCGACTGAGGGATGATGCACAGGTAAATATACGAGTAAGTAGGTAGAAGTTAGATTAAGTGTTCATCCGGATGAATGGATAGGTGAATAGGAAACAAGTTCAGATAGGTAATAAGTTAGAATCGCGAGCAGAGAAACAAAGAAACGTAGTGTACACCTTGTCGCTATGATCATCAAGAAAGACACAATCAATCAGAAAGGCATCGACTGGGTTGGAGATGGAAAAGAAAAACAATTTTTCTCATAATCCCAAAGCTTACATGTACAAACGTTCGTGTCGTCCTTTCGTTTCCTTTGTCTCTCTTAACGCATGCGCACTGCCAAACGTCACGTGACAAAGTGACTCTTCGTGTCTTTGACGCAATTCGCCTTACACTCGGAATTGAATAATTCAAAATTAAATGTCGTACCATATACTTAACAGGGCATACAAGGCCTACATCTAGAGTCCAGAGGGTGGGCTTGTCTGGGACAACGACAAGTGGAGACCAGGAACGACCGATGACAAGATCCGGGAAAAGAAAAAAAAAAAGAAAACGACTTTTCGACAAGATTAAAGAGAAAAGGATGAGGAAGTAAATTAGAAAAGAAAAATATATGAGAACAAACGAAAAGAGAAAGACTGAAGAAAATTAGTTGGAAAAATCTGTCGTTTTTCTTTTTTATTTTTTTTTTTTAATTTATAGGGGTAGTTTCGTTCAAAACTACCTGCGGAAGAAGGGCGTTCGACATCTTTTTTTTTTACAACGGTCCTCAAGGCGCGTGGAAGCACCCCTCTTCGACAAGAAAGTTTTAAGCCTGAGCTCAAAGAATGTTCGCTCGGTCCCGTGTCTCATCTTAATCGTGTCCCACGCTATAAACAAGGAATTTACAATCACATCAATTATTCAACTCATCAGATTGCGCACATATTTAACTTATAAACAGTCGTTGGAAACTTAAGGATAACATTTTTTAGTTTTTAATCGTTATTATTTTTGCCACAAATATGTCCGCAGGATACCTACTTCAAGCTTGGTAATTCGTTCGTATTCGCAAATATCCATCATTGAAAAAACGTTCTCTCTACTGTTTTCGTACCTGAAAATACGTAAAAAGACAGCCGGTTAATCGTGAACTGACGTAGAGCGACGGTTTCTTTCACGAAATCGCAAGGGCAGCATCTCTCGCTTTCTCATTTACCATCAATTGCAAAACGACTGAAGCAAATGGATAAATTGAATTACGATTAAGACGCGGAATGTATTCCGTAAGTGGAGCTCGAACGTTTTCTATGGCTGACCAAAGTTTTACAGACTTGATGAGTAAATGGTAAAACTAAAAGCAGGTCCCGCCGTTCGCATCTAAAACTTGCAAAATATTTGTAGCAAAAATAAATTGGAATATTCGCACGCGCACAAAGTACCATCGATCAGTGCATATCGATTTGTTTTACAGTAAACGTTCGAGCACTACTGTGACGTCATGCGTTCGCAACCGTGTATAATCAATGCAATTGGATATTTAATATTCATGATCACGCTACGCGCTTGACGTTGATTACATCCCTGTGCAGCACCCAGATGCCGGCACTGCACCACGGTGATAGAAAAATTGACAGGTTGGTAGATAATCGAATGATGTATAAATGAATGGAGTCGACGAGTCCGCATGCGTTTTCAGTAATGGTAATTGGTATCGAGAAAAATAATAGAGTTAAATATATATATATATATAAACGTAATAATGGTTGCGCAAATAAAAGGAGAAAACTAAAGACAAAATTCAAAAAACGAAAAATAAAGTTTCGCAAACGCAAGAATCCACCGTGGTTTTTCAGAAATGAACAAGCACGCATCCGTCCGACTGTATGGTGAGTAGGGAGGTGGACAGGGTAGGGGTGGGATGTTAGCAAAAAATGACGGGAACAAAAAACCAAGGAAGCACTATCGCCATGAAACGTTCGTTCTGCCTCGTCACGACGAGTTTTGGCAGATTTTCAGGGTGAAATTCGCACAAGCAACTCTATGTACAGGCGTACATACAACCATTCGCGAAATTATAACAAGAGGGGTACACGCGTTCACGCTGGTTGTAAGTTCACACTCCTCGCTTGAAAGCGATTCTCATTGGAACGACTTGCGAAATCAGGTTCGCGATTAATGGCGAATTCTAACGATTAAAAGTATCGGAGCCTATAATATAATATGTATACGAACGGGACGAGACACACTTTTTGCACTGTCCGCGCGCGGCAGCCATTTTCAATCGTTTTCTTGTTTTCTTTTTCATTCTTATCCCCTTTCTTTTTCCTTTCGTTCAGTGATCGAGGCTATTATGTATATGATTAATTCAGTATCTTAAATTATGTAGTGTTTTGTGTATCAAATCATTAACCGTAACAATTATTTGTTGGGCACACACCGAATTAAAGTCTCAGCTGTAAGCACGCGTCATATTGTCGTTCTTCCACACTTTACAATTATTAGCCGTCCTCCTTCGGTGGTGTGAACCAGCCTGAAACAATGCACAAGAAAACTCGACAATGTTGTTTTATGTAAAGAAGAACAAAGATACTTTCTCCAAAGAATTGTTCAGACTATTGAAAACCGTTTCTATCCTTGTATACAAAGTTCAGAAATTAAGTTTGACTGACTGTGTCGTCATATAAAGTTGACTGAATAGATTTATTTTCATAGAGAAGAAAAAGTAACGGTTAATAACGGTAATCCGCATGAAAATAAAAGAGACATACCGTAATGAAACTACCTACCGTTCTTCTCGTGTATTTGAACGAGGGACTTGAATGACTGTTGTGCACGCGCCAAACTGTATTGGCCTTGTCCTGTGCAGACTTTTCCGCCGCCGGCTGTTCCCTGGAATTGTATGCGCGCCTTGCCTTTGACCAGCGTCGCAGAGATCTGCATTATAACTGCTTCAACCGTGTAGGCCGAGCTCCAGCCCTGTTTTGTTAGCAGTTCCATGCAAATGGCACCTCCAACTAGAACGTATCCGCCCGAAATTATCGGATGCACCACCCGTACGAACGGTGGCTCGAATGGATACGTCTCCTGTGGAGAACAATGCAATGAATTTTGAAACTGTAAAAAGTCAGTCTTTGAAAAGTGTAAACCAACCTTGAAGAGCATATTTAGAAGAATACTGTCTTTGCCCTCTTTCTCCTTGAGGAGGACGAGGTCGTTGTGTAACGGCGAATCCGGATCCACGCACATTAGCCTTATGTTCCATTCGTAAAGGCTGTCGTTCACCAACTCTATGCTGTACATTCCTGTGAAAATTGTCCAATTCCAGGATTCCAATATAATGACTCCTCCTCTCTGAAGTGTCTTCGAAGAATTTCTATGACTAAATGGAAATCCGTTAATGATTACGAACCTTTCTTGAAGCTGTCGCTTCGGTATATGTCGCGGAGTTCCTTCATGAGTCTGTCAGTGGCTTGTACGCTACCGGAAACTGAACCCTTTAGGTAGTCCTGTCTCTGATTTTGTCTCAACCTCTCGAGCGTCGCAAGGTGCTCCAGATCCATTTCCTCGCCCTGTTTTACGCAGCCATTCGTGAGCATCCTTCTCGTAGACGATTTAACTTACGTCCTGGATGTGAATGAGGATCCGCATCATTGATCATCTTTACCTTACTCTTGGCATTCGCTTCGCCCTCGTCCATATCCAGGTGAAGGTCCTCCTCAGTCTCGCTTTCCTCGTCGTCGTCGATGTCCTCGACGTCCTCTGCTTCCATTCTTTGCGCAACAGCTGCGGCCGCACCTCCAAGACGCAGAGGATCCAACGCCGTTCTGAGCCTCTCCACATCCGGTGGCTCTGGTAAGGAGTGTAATCGGCATAATTCTTTCAGCAGAATTCCCACCTGATTTATCACGTGGTTGTCACGGCCGGTTGTGTTACTCAGAATTTGTACTGCGTTCGTAACACTCGTCTCCTCCGATTCCGCAAACCACACTGGTGGTGTTGACGGGTAGGTTTCCTAAAAGAAAAAAAAATCCAGTTCAAAAGATGGAAGTCACTTTCTGGGATGTACCAAGTGATTAATCAACTTGAAAACTCTTAAACTATTAATGCATTTGCATTACCCCAGGTGAGAATTGAGTGCATATTGTTTTTAAAATAAATATTTTTGTTATCTTACTGAATTATGTATTGTTTTATCCTCGTGGTTTGGATTCGACTATTTATTGTTTGTGTGATTTCTTGAACTGTCAGTGCATAATAAGCTGCAGGTAATGCGAAACTAGTTATGCTTTGTAAAGTAAATGTACCGATGGTAGGGACATGTAATTGTTTCAGTAAGCTGATTGTGATCGCATGGACTCTTATTGTGTATTATTTATAGTAACAATGATTTTATAAAATGACTGATGAAATACAACACTGTAATGTGTCAGAAAACTTACATACTAAATGAAGGGAGAAATCAATAATCGGTGCATTGATTATTTAAAATTAGTACAATACAATCAGATACCAGTTTTTATATTCAGTATATCAGAACAAAAATCAGTTAACATTTTTACTGTTAATAAATAATTTATACATAAGGAAGACATGCAAATAGAAGACACCACATAGAATATTAATTCAAGTATTACTTCAGGCAAAGAGGGACAAAGGAGTTATGTTTAATTTACTTACACACAATGAATCGCAAGTGTTATAAGAAAAGATATTAATTGCTTTACACAGACCATGCATGCCTTCAAGAATGAACAATGGGATCATCTTACTAACAGTAATATTCTAAAATGAGTGTAATGATTCATTTTAAGAATGTTGATACCCTATAGCAATTACACAAATAAGTTTAGTCAATTAGAAACACTGCAAGTAATCGCAGTAGTTCAAAGTCACACAAAACAAAGACTACTTTGACATCGAATCAGTTTTTTGAAGATCAGCATTACTTGAGTACCAAACCAAGGCAATCTTTACAGATTGCAAATGAACAATAACATAAACACCTACAAACAAGAAACTAATACAAAAATTACACAGTACATAAAACAGTACAAAAGTAGAATAGCATCTAATCTGACCTCTGCATTGGACACTTGTGAATAAATATTAAATGGCTAAGAGCTATTGTAATAAGGATCTTACCCTCAAAGCATGGCATGCATTGACCTCTAGCCCTACCATTGATTCATGTATAACATCCCCTAACTCAAGGAGGAAAGAAGAATCGCAAACGAAACATCCCCAGGTGTAAGGATGTTTCTTAAGAAATCAAGAAAGCCATCTAAGAACGTAAAGACGTCCATATCGCTTATCAGAATCGTTGTCAAATTCGAAATAACAACACTCGTGTTATTGTTTCTTTGTCTCATCGAAGACGATCAAGGAACAGGCCCCAGAAACGTCGTCAGAAGTAAATCGCAACGTACACGATGCCGCAAGTTCTTAATGTCTAAAGCCAAAGCGATGGTTAGCACACTTACTGTGATATTGGCGTGAATTTCGTACTTCTTCCCATTTTTACCGACGAACCTGCAGCTGAGCTCGTCCACACTCGCGGACATTATCTGAAACCTTTCATGGCTCTTGGGGAAGACGGACTCGAGGGTTTTGATCTCCTGTTTCAGGGTATTCAGGCAAGCCATTTGGGGTACGGCCGCGCGATGATAGCCCGGATTTTCGGCGGCTCTTTTGCCCGAAAAAACACTGCTGGCTGAGAGGAAACACGGCGAACCGATGACTCCCAGAGAAAATGGCGACCGCGACTGAAACTTCGCACGGCTCCGTCACCGCTCGACCGAGATGGCGTACCAGGCATTTTGCTTGACCCTGAAACCGTTCCTCGGATGACGTTCTTCCGGAAATCATATTCGAATTAACGTCAAATATAACGAATAAACGTAAAAAAATACGACAATTGGTAAAATTAAATTCTTTTTATTAATTTTATTACAAAAGTAAATTGCCTGTAAACAAGACACGTATCAATCTTCTGAATTCTATTTCAGTTTACGTCTGGAGGAACGATGGAAATTCAGGGAGGATCTTGTAGGACGTTAAACGAATATGTAAGAATGGTAACACATTTTTAGTTATATCATGAATTTATTTGAAATATCTATTATTTCTAATTAATCCTTATAGGCTATATGTACAGATGACAGTATGATAAATTATAATACACGTATTATCGTAACAAGTGTTTTAACAAATAAATGCTCTAAATTCTAGTACTTAGAAATAATTTCTAGGTTTTTGGACTGGGGCCTCCCGGTACGAGTTTTCTTCTTCATTTTCTTCTTTTTTTTTTCGAGATTCATCAGTAGATACACACGAAACGGTAGCGCTCACATTTTCCTCTTCTCATTTTCTTCCGTATGTCTTTCTTTTTTTATAAATATCTCTTGCATCCTCTCTCTCCCCCTCTTTCTATCACTTTCACTCTCTCTCTCTCGTTACACATCTATTACCTACAATAAAGAATTAAATAATTCGAGGGCATTTATGAGGTTTTAGTGATACAGAAAGTGGTGCCTGAAGTACATTAAAAAAATAAATCAAGAAAATCCTGAAACGAAACCTAAGAAAATTTGTATAATTTTTTTTAAAATCCTCGTTCCCTAACGCCATTATAACCATTCGTTTCTTTAATTAATTAATGATGATTCGCACGGTCACAGTTATAAACAATATAAATAGCTGTTTCTACATATCCAATGAACATGCTTCTTTTATTACTTATCAAATACTTTTGCTTTTCGTGTCTCATGGTGATTTTTCAGCGTGAAAAGGAAAAACTAAAAAAATGTTATAAGATTGATAAACGCCTTAACGAAGCCAGAGACGCCAGTCCTTCGTGTAGTCTTTTCAATGGCAATAGAATCTTTCGAGTCGCAGTTCGACTAAATACAATTTATAAATAATAAAATATACCATTTTCACCGTAACAGGGTTACCTTAGCAATTGTTTTCCACTTTTGTTTCTTTTCGTATATAAAATTCACGTAGCCGAGGAGCGCGAATTCAATATTATATTCTCTTTATATACATCCTTCCAGCATATATATATTTTTTATATACTAGAGTTTCTTTTATACAGTGTCCTTAGCGAGCGTCCAAAAATGTTATCAGTCAAATAGTATAGATCCAAGCTTGTTCCATTTCAGACGCGAGCGTTAAAAGTTTTATAGCCTCTGTTGTTTCCTTTTCCTTTCTCTTTTTCCTTTCATTTCATCTCATTGTCACAGTCATGCGCCATTCTCTGCGTATTCGCCGTCGCAATCGTTAATTAACCCCATTCCTTAAAAAATAAACGTTGAGAACAATTTTTTCTCTTTTTTTTTTTGAAAATGTTGCTGCATCCACGTGTAATTAATATCGTGTGCCTCACTTGAATCCACGTTAAAGTAACTTTTGTACTCGCATATATGTATACAGTATACTGTAGGAATCTTGAATTATAAACCGTGTTTGCTTTATCCTTTTTGTCCTCTTTGTACGCATGGGATTTTCTTTTGCTTGCTCGTATCCATTCTTGTTCTTGCTCGATGTACATTGACGAACAAGAGAGGCCTTGTTGTATCTTTCCTTTTATTTTTCTTCCTTTCCTCAGAGACTCACAGCGTCGACAGGCCGTGAGCGCGATGATGTTCGATGAGAACGAAGAGAAGAAAGAAAAAAAAGAAAAGAGAATACAAGAACCTTTATCGATTCACTTTAAAGATACAACGGTCGAGCTCGGGCGCCCTGTGCTTTTCGTGACGTAAACGGAAATTCAATTGAAATAAAAAGAAAAGCTCGCACGTGAGGTAATCGCTTTAATTACACAAATTGTTTTGTAAATCTCTCGATCTTCGTTATCGACCGTATCTCCTCAATTTATAATTAAATTTTTTAATGTTTTCGCATGTTCACGCTGTTATTCGTCGCCAAGCTTCAATAGTAATTGTGCAATTTAATACGAATTCGCGGATAAGTTCTATTTAATAAATAACAACATTTACAATAATCGGCTAATTGTATTCTATGTTGTTGTGACGGTATTGGATGATTTTTCTTGTTTCAGTCTCGGTAAGCAGCTGTTATTTTATCATACGACAAGTTCTCACGTTACAAGTCACTTTTTGTACTGACTTATCGTACCTTTTAACTAGACTAGAGAAACAAGACAATCTTCCAACAGTTTCAAAAATTATAAATAACAATATTTCAATCCGCATTAGAAGATTAACAATATTGGCGATATACGTGCACTCTCGTACGATAAATAAAGATCGTTTCAAATTCTTGTGTGTCTGTAGGCAATACAAACAATGACTTAAAAGTTATCGCAAATCGTCTCTCAGCATTGAAAGGAATTAATTGCAATGACTTTAACCTACTAGACGGTTCTTTATTCAGCGCAAACATTGCATATTGCCTAACGGCCGCGAAACGCCTTGATTTCGCTAAATTAAAAAAAATATATAATGAAAAATGCCTTACGACCCACACTTTTATATTATCACTCTTTCCCGTCTCTCTCTCTCACTCTTTCACTCCCTTGCTATAGTTGCCTTTACATTTCGTCTCCTCGTTTCTTCAACTTCTATTCCACACTTCCTCATTAAACGATCGATACAAAAATGATTTTTAATTTTTTTAACAGACTATCCGAATAATTTCTTTACGCAGAGCTCACTCGTAACGCATCGCTTTTCTTTTTCAGTGAATACGCTCCTGTCTGTCGTTACTGTCGTTGGAATGGTTACGTTACTGTGGGTATTCGCGAAAAAAAAGAAAGAGATGGAAAAAAAAACGTAGAGAAGAAAAGAAAAGGTATTTTTTTGTTCAGTTCTCGCGCCTGGATCACCTCCCCCGACCGCTCCCGTCGCCATATTCGTTAAACAAGATTTAACACTCTATTCGCACTGAATCTTTTTTTTACACTCGCAATCCAAAAGCGCAATTCCGAATTACCTTCGGTGTTTTCAAGCGCTTATTACTATTATTATTATTACTCAGCCGTAACAGGGACTTCTATTCATCCCATCTCTTTTATTAGAATATTATCTAGGAACTTGAACTGGCATTACCTCCGATCATTTAAAAGCCTAACGCAGTTCGGATATGCAAAAGGACTCGAATCATGAAAATTTTGTCTCGTAACGATCATCAATTTGCCTCTGTGCGTGGTCCTCGTGAGCTGAATCACACAGTCGTACTTTAACGAGATTGCCCGAGTCTGTCTTTCCCGAATCTTAAAAACCCCATACATCTGCCACGTGTGTTACGAGAATATTAGGATGAAGTTTTAAGAAAAATAAAAAAAATAAAATAAAACGAACTCGCCGAGAGATATACGAATGCATTGAGAATTGTATAGAGGTGCGCCAACAGAATTTCAAAGGCGACTGGGAAGAGTCAAATGATCTGGTAACTTGAATCTCGCATGAACGAATAGGCCAATTTATAATTGTATCTCGATCGTGAATTATGCCAAATGTAAAGGCGCGCTTGCGCACCTCTGATTTCTTCTCGTATTTCTTTCCTTCTCCTCTTTTCCTTTTTTTCCTCTTTTTTACTCTCCTCTCACTCCTCTTAAAGACAATATTTACATATATACCACTTGAAAAGAAATGATTCAGAAAACAAAAAAAATGAGAAAGAGAGCACGCGTCACGGATGTAAAACGCGGCTTTCTTCATTTTCTAATTTCACGTCGTATAGCGGATGAGAGACTCCGGAAGTGTTTGAAGCTTTGCACCGTACACAAAAGTTTCTTTTGTCATTTCCTTTCTTCTTTCTTGCTTCCAATCAGCTTTCTCGACCGGACTCATAATTGTCCTGGGCGAGGGAATCCGTGCGCTTGTCGTTGACAGTGAGCAAGACAAGGATCTTTTTTCTTCTTTTTTCTTTCTCTTTGAAACAAACTCGAGGTCTTCGCGCTGTTGATCCCTCGCGCATTTCTCGGACTTAAAATGCTGAATGATAATAATCGTATGTGGGCCAGTAAGGCTCTAGCCAATCCTAGCTGGTGCGCTGACGCTTTTTGGCAGGGTGCTCCTCGGACGAGTGGGCCGGCGTCGGCATCGCGACGTTTCGACTATTGACAATGTACTTCAACTGGGGCATGTACTTCATTATACTCCTCACTTGAATCAGCGGCAGATCTTCGTTCAGGGACGAGCACTTACCCGCCTCCATGAGCATTTTCATTTGTTGCCTAAAAAAAAGGAAACGTATCTTTTACAATCACTATCGTTTATCAAAGACTTGAGGAACGATTAACAAATTTTCCTATATGGATACTAGAAAAATAATACTCGGTTTTTCTTACCTATTTCCCCGATACAATTCCACCCCTAGAACATCCGTTAAACCCTGCCGACAACTGTTGATGTCGCAGCCCGGAAAATACTGGGATACAAAATCAGGTAGTGTCATCAACAATTCCGAGTAGCTGTACGGTTTGGCGTTGATGCAAGGTACCATTTTGTCTAGGACCAACGCCTTTTGGACCTGATACGGCAGAACACAACCGGACGACGGTGTATCTGCTATTTGTATCAAAGGCTTTCTCACTCTGGTGTCCCTAAAAGTCGTGAAGATTTTATTGTAAGCTAGCTCTTACAGATACATGGTACGACGTTAACTATTAACTGGTGTTTTAATATGGAATAATCTTCGGGATATATTTATATTATACCTGGAATTATTACTATTGCCATTCACGGGTATGAGTGGCGGTGGATATTTTGCATGTGAAGAATTATGTCCGGGAGGCGTGTGCCTCGGCGGATGTGTCAATAAGGTTGATGCTGACGTCGGTGGCGGCATCAGGGCTTGTACTTGCTCGACGCTCAAACCATACATTTGAGGATAGGTGCTCGCACTCACGGCACTTGGTACGCCCAGACTAGGCGTCGTATACGTAGTAGACACCCTGAAAAATGAAAAGAAAATATAAATTGATAAAAGTAATGACAAAACTGAAATTCTATACTCGTGGAAATACGTTTGCGGTCTTGTATGAATATCCAATAGCGTTCTAGTGAACGTTATCGTGTATCCTTGAATCATAGATCAAGATGGACCAGTGTGTTACTTCCATTTGTGGAAGTTGAACAAGAAGGAATTAGAATTGTCTCTGTACAAAGCTTTCTCAAGGCATCGAACAATGTACATATTATGATTTTTGTTTATGTTGCCTGCGGTGTAAGAACAATTTGAAAAGAAAGCAAAAACTCTTATGTGGAAAACCTTTATTTTTTACCAATGTCCTACGTACAATCAAGTATCACAGATTCGTCAAGGTACATAAAAGAAAAAGCAGAAGACTAACGAAGATGATAAATTAAAATAAAAAGTGTAACGAAAAACAGTCAGGTAAAATTGTACTTTATCGGTATACTTGAATCTCTTTGCAAAGAACTAGCTGGGTGTCTTTCCTCAAACAGGCTCTCCCTCGAACAATCTTTACAAAAATTGTTTCTGTCATTTTATTGTTCAGAGCCCCCTTTTAGATCTGTTGACAGGTTGTTTCTGAAAATGGGTACTTTACGCATGCTCTGCACTTGTTTTGTGTTCTGGGTACGTCTATAATACATTATGCCGGGACTCACCAGTCATCCTTCCCATAGGTTGGATAACTATACAAAAAAAATTATACATTGTATTTACAGAGGCGAGGAAGAAGCTATGGTGCAGGTAGACAACTACGTGATGACTATCAATATTGATTGGCAAGTGAATGATAAACACCATATAAGTATAACTCGCGCAGAACGGAGTAAAGCTTAATGAGCTAGCAGTTAACAATTTCTTGTACTGTGATAATTAAATTGACAAATAAGGAAACATTGAGACAGGTGCGAATTAATCTAACGCATATTTTTTTAATTCTAATGACTCCGACAGAGGAATGACAGTCTTGATTAACGAAAAAGTCATGATCGATAGACGCCAGGAGATTTTCTACTGCCGCAGGAGGTTCTACTCGTGAATCTGTCGTTCATAGAAATGCCAGTAGGTACCATAAGCATGCCTAGAAAAATGACGTAGTTCGTTAAATGGTGCTATGATTCAGAAAGTCATCAATACTTCTAGAACCGTCATATATAAATCATCCAGAATTGATGAACAAAATTATTGTAAACCAGGCGTTATGCATTCACCTTTACAGAAACTACGACAGAAAATTCACAATAAACCTTTCCAGTTCTGTTGAACGCTCTCTTTATTAGAAAGAACAATTAAGCAAATTATCTTAATCGTTTCTCAACTTACCCGATATTGGGCTGACTCGAGTGGGCGGTTGCTCTGACCAGAGGGGGTGGTTGGGCCTGAGCAGCGGCTTGCATCGTAGTCACGGGATAAACTCCTGGATACTGTGACGCTGCTCCGCTACCACCCCCTCTATTCCTAGACTGCTGCAAGTAGTTCTTATTCGCGGTGGGTAATTGCTGTAAATAAAACGAAAAGAAAAATTATTGCATGATCCTAAAGTACGCACAAGTCTATTACGTATCATCAGATATGACAATGTTCCAGGAGGTGTATGAAATAATTAAAGAAAAATATTTCAGCAGTACTAATTGCACCAGGGACAATGTGTGATAAATCTAAATCAATACTCACATTATGCATGTTAAGGGATGCATTGGTCATTCGTATGACTTGATTAGGCTGAGAGGCAAGTGCTGACTGAAAGGTAGGCTGTCCCCCAACGAGTCCGGTCCATCCGTTACAAGCAGCTTGCACAGGGTTAAGAAGAGGCTGCGCAACTGCACTTGCCTTATTCGAAGGAACAGCCGTAGGTGATGAGTGTGCCGGATGCGTGGTGACAACGGGCCTTGGTTGTCCAACCCTCTGTATCGTTGTATTTACCCCAGCAACCCTCGGTAAGGTGGTCTGCAGCGTCCCAACACGCACACTCGACGGAGGCTTAATAGCGTTATTTTGCACCGAATTCGACTTTGTCAAAGGTGGCGTTGGTGGTTGCTTAATCCATCCGCCACCGCTTCCGCCACCTTTACTGTTCACTAACAACTGTGAGTCCATGACTTTGCTCGGCCAATAATCCTCGAATCCGGTACCCGGTGGGAAGTAACTCTTAATGTCGCTCAAACTGATAACGGAGCACGTTTCACTTGCAAAGAGTTCGTTACGTATACCCTGTACCTTGCAGCAGAACTTCAAGTAAGAGAGATCCCAGCCTTCGAGCTTCTCAGCCTTGAGCTTGAGGTTGTCGGTCTCGCCTTCGAAGTAGAACAAGGGGACGTACTTGAGATTATTCTTGACTGTATAGGGAACCACGGATTCCTTGTTTATGCGAATGAAACCGCACTTCTCCACTTTCTGACCCGGCGATACGTTCTGAGCAGTGCCTGCCGTTAGTTTCGTATAACAGACGTCCAAGAACATGTAGAACTCCTTGGCATCGTCCAGTCGGACCACCAGGTCCTTGCACGTAAACGGCTCCCTGCCATACTGATTATCGCAATGCTTCATGTTGATCTCGTTGAAGAGCTTGCTCTCTGCCTCCGTGATGTAGTAACTCCTTATGCACATGCAGCTGTAGATATCCGAGTGGAGGTAGTTCAGGTACTTGTTCAGTAGCTTACACTCTAGGATTCGTACAGCGCAGTACTTCTCGTTGGCACGAAATATGTACGGTATGTGACATTTGCCAAAGCTGGTCCAACCGAAGCGACCTCGCTGACTCTCGTCGTCCGAGGGTACCTTGCCCTCTATGCTGGGTGACTTGACTGCCGACGAATCCGCCGGCCTCTTCGTGTTGCTCAGGTACCCGAGGATGCCGGGTAGGTTAGGTTGTACCCCAAGACCTGATCTCTGCTGTGCACCCGGCATCCCAGCCATTTTCGCCTTGTTCGCTTCCACCATTTTGGCAGCCAGTTCCCTGATTTCCGCTTCATCTGGACGCTCTTGTTTTACAGTCACTTTCTCAAATGACCCTGAAATACACAAATTTATATTTTATTAATATTTTTTATTGTCAACGATGTGTACTGGGGGTTGATATTTTTTTGTTACAATTTTTATATTTAAACGTATGAGTAACGGTTTTAAACGTACCGGTACCAACAGTATCAAACATGTGTTCTTTTAGATTGTTGTCTGCTTGTGCTTTCAAAGTGCAACGATCCGCAACAGTAAGTTTAATTGTGAACAGTAGTTAAAAAATCAAACACAATTGTTTTGGATTTTAACAAAAGCAATAAAAGAGAATATTCACTATGCGTGTCAGGATACAATTGTACGTGAGACAATATTGACGTTGTATTTTACCGCGCTTTTGAATGTCACCCGATTCGAGATAGCAAACGAGCGCGTAAATTTCCAAAACGTTTGTCGTCCGTGAAACATTAAAAAGAAGATCCATCGACACTCGTTACACCGAGTGAATTGTACAAACGCAAAAAACCATACAACTCGCGAACACCGACAAACACTACACAAAACCAAACAACGCCTCGTAGTTCAGAAACAACGCAACACACGTGCAAAATAAGAAAAAGAAAATCCCAACGAATATCAAAGACGTTTCTCGTCCGCGCAGAAAGGTAGGTTAGAAAATCCGCATAGTCGACTCCACCGCCAGCGCGTTAGAAGATTAGAGGTTATACGTCGACAAGGCTGTGTTACACGACACGACCAAGAAGTCACAGAAAATAAGAACACGAACTTCAACAATCCAGGATGTTGTTCATAAGGTAAAGCGATGCACCATAGTTATTACAGTCCCAACAAAATGTATAATTATCCCCAAAAGACATTTGAGGAAAAGAATTTCTATAAAACTAAAAAAAGAGAAAAACACTTAGGTCGGAGCGTCTATCCAGTCTCTTCCTCGTCCCTGACTCTCTCCTCGTCTCCCACATTCCCTCTCTCTCACACATTCTCTCACACATTCTCTCGCTCTCTCTCTCGCTCTCCCTCTAGACTTCTGCTACGTACATGCTCTCTGGACGGGCGTACCTCCAATGGTCCCCGGCGAAGCTTTAGCTTGGAGGACTACGGTGCTCTCTGCCGAGGACAACGCCATTATACGCAGTCCTAGCCGTGAGTCTCCGATTTCAGGCCGTCCAGGTCATGCAGTGACATCGAGATCACGGGTGGTGCAGCTGCACGGGGCACTAGGCATTCCGCGGTCTAGCCGACCGCGAGGAGAAACACGGTAGGAGCCCGAGGCCTTTTCGCGCGGACTGTACCAAAAGCTAGAGGTACCTTCGTTCCTCACGTCCACCACCGTATGAAGTTGGCCACGGGACCTCGAGCACTGTATCACAAGATATTTGCAGTGTAAAAGAAGTATAAATACTCTTCCTTTATTCTTCCTCTGTTTTATAGTTAATTTCCTCTCTCGTTCTTGTTTATTGTTTAACTGTTCGATACAACGCAAGAACAATCGGTCACTGAGATCCTTTTGCTTAAATTCCCTAGGTGTCCCTGTCCGCATCGATATTTTCCTCGTTGCATTCGACCTGATCTTTTACAGACTGGTGCTGCCATCTTCGTTGGGTATAAACTCCCATGTAATATCAGTATTGCATTCACGCGATCGTTTCTGAGCTTTTGCCATGTGAACAGATATTCTCGAGCATCCTTGTGATCATAGTTTTTAGGTTTTTCGGTTATATATGCTGTTCGCTGACGAGCCAATTTTTACTGTAAAGACTCGACTGACGATCATGAGCTCTTGATGATACTAGGTTGTTTGATTCAAGATAGTTTGACACAACCTAGATTTTATTGTCTCCTATTGTTCCAGGTTGTCTAGCAAATTACACTTCACAAGAGTCACGGACTCGTGAAATCCAGGTTGGTAGTGATTACAAATGAGAAGAATAAAAAAAAGGTTATCATTAGACAAACAGACTGTTCGAATCAATAATCTATCGACAGACACGACGATATTGAGGGAGATGGCGCCTGGTCTGATCGCCAATCAGAAACAACATTATAAAACACTCTGAGAATCATTTCTATAAACAACGAATCTCATCTAGGTAAGTTCACCGCACGTGACCGAAACGTAACCTCAAATTTCGCACTGCGTTATAAAAAGTTATTCACGAAATTTTCAAAGATCCCTAAAAGCACACTTTCACCAAAAATAACCTACGAATCTTCACTGGTTTTACACTTGTACGACCATGGATCCACAAGACACGTGTCCACGTACAACAATCGCATAAAACCTTGACAGGTAACCAACAAAAATTTGGTAGAACCTTCTCACTGAACACGTACTATGATAAAGCGTATTCCATGCCGTTTTGTAAAACACCATAAAACGTCTTGCAGGATTCACACTGTGATGTTCAACGACAAAACACCATATGAGTGAACGCAGGCAGTCAGCCGTGGCTGGGCTCACTGTTTTGGCACTGTCTGTACCCACGCTACTAGCCAGAGCTACTACCTCCAGGAGTTGCCAGTTGCCCAAAAGCAACCCCACGTCGGATCCGGGTTGCCCGAGCGGGGATATCGTCCACTTACATTTTCGCGACAACGTGGTCGCAGCAGTCATCGACAACACTGAGGAGGGTGAACAACCCCTTAACGCTTGGGCCTCACATACGTCGTGAAAAGAGGCCTGACAAAACAAAAAACGGACAACACTCGGCGGCTACTCGACAGGATCGTACGCGAGAGTACACGCGCGCCACACACCAGTGGGGCGACCGTCACATTTTATGCTCGCGAGTCGATTTGAAAGCAGGCAAAGGGAAATGCCCGGCGCGCAGTGCCGTAACTTATGAGCGCATCCCCAAGATGACGCAGGAACAGGAGGGAGTACTTCTTATATGTACATTGCTGTGTACGCTGGTACCCGTTTTTGTTTTCTTTTTTTCCTTTTATATTCTACAAAACCTTCCTCTACATGGAGTTGTAGTGATTTTGACATAATAATTTTGCAAATTTTTAAAATTCTTAGTGACGTTCCACAACGTTGCTTTTATTAGGGTAATATTGAATTTTTATTAAGAAATATTGTACCTCTGGGTGTTATGATTTTTTTGCTGAATTTATACCGTGGCTGTAAAATTGTATGCTAACCTTTTTACTCGAATGAAAATTCTTTCCTTGTGAAAAACATACTGCTTGTGCAAAGTTTACGCCAAGTTGTGAGTTCGACGGCTTAAAGCACGGTTCGTTAACCCGGAAAGAAATTGCCATGGGATAGAAATTCCATAAGCGCGGAGATTAGTACGTAATCCTTGTTTTTCCCTGATTAATTTCATGTCATTGCCCGAGAGCTGATTAAAATTGCACAATAATAAAAAAAAAAGGAAACCGCACTAGACAGAGAATTCACAACGATCGGTTTACGAAGTTGCGATTATAATGCATATCAATAGTTGTCATTTTTACAATTTGCAATAATATCCACGTGTCATATACATGTAACAGTAAATTGCAATTAACTTTGTACAGGGCATTCGGATCTTTAGATACAGTACTGACAGCCCTGTGTGTAGCCTCGTGCGCAGGAGCCGGTTTAATCCATCCTAGTTTTTCTCAACCTGTGAGTCACTTCACCAAAATGGCGGCCATTCAGCACGGCGCAGCCAATGGCGAACAGCCGTCTGGCAGCAACAAAAGAAAAAGCTATAGTTCGCGATGACGTCATACCCAAGAAAAGGGACACTGTGCGAGGCTATCATTTGGGTTTCCAAGGTCGTCGGCGCAGAATCATCATAGAATTTTCTCAAGGACTCCGGCGACACTGCAACTCACACGATTCACCTTTTACTTCTACGACTATAAGTATCACGTATTGCGTCTAAAAAAAAATATTTCACCTAGAGAGATTGAAACAAATTTTTAATTTCTTTTTCCAGTACCAAAACGACTCGCAGAAATACCAACGGATTTTATGGCCAAAAGGAATCCAATAGATGCCAGACGAATGCGTGTCTAAATAACTTCTATAAATATAACCAGGTTATGTACTTATGTACTTGGTCATACAATTCTCTATATTTGCATCGTCTCGATAACTTGCACTGATAAAAAGTATATCGCTACAGTAATACTCTCCGTAGCAATACCAGTCACCAACAATAAGATTAAAGATCGATTATTATTCGACGTTCATCCCACGTGAGCTTTCGTAAATCGACCTTGAGTTCCAGCTTGATTCGTCGATATGAAAAACTAACGTTGTATCAACGTAAAAAGTCAACGATAACAACACGAGTTTCCATTGTTATCAGTACCACGCGAGATCAAGACCACCAACATGATTAATCGAATTTGACAGGAGTCAAGAATTCGGTGGTTTTTTTGACAGTGACAGTTGATTACAAAATTCCAATAGAATGTTGATGGCGACTTATTGGACAACAGCAATATCTACAGTGCACCTGTGGACCTACAGGTGAAATGTTGCAACAGTGACATGCAAATTCCATAATATGACTATGTAATTTCATGACTAAGAAACGTCATTAATTTTATTATATTTCACGCTAGGCTAAATATCCTTGGCAATGCAAATCCAATGAATTTAGATAATTCGAATACGTCGCGTCATTCGAGTCACTGTCGAAGCACGCATACGTGTGGTCGGTAACGTCACCGGTACGTTGGAAATGCAATTTTTGAATAATTAAATCCTGCACTTTTTGCCAGTTAACCACATCACGAGAAAATTCATAAAATCCCACAAATGCTCAATATCGCCAATATAACTGGGCTGCTGAATATAATGCTTTGTTAAACTGTCATTTAGATTCGCATAATTTACATCGTTCCAATTATTGCCGTATGATCCAGTATAAAATGTAAAGTCACCCCAGGGACATAGATATAAAGGGATGAAGAGCGCACGGGTAGCGCGCAGACGTACCAACCGACCATGCTACCTTATTACAGTGTCTAGAAGATATAAGAAAATAAACAGAAACGTCATCCAGCCCCAGCATCTTCCACAGCTCTGGTCTGAGTGGCGGTAAGGAAAAGAAAAAAAGATTCCAACCCCCAAAAAAATCATTACAACCCCAACAACAGGTTCAAATAGTAGGACCTCAAATACGTATAAAAATTCTTAATTGCAGGTAAAAGCCGGAACGAAGACTAATTAAAAAAAAGAAACAATCATCCAACGCACCAGGGGTCGACGCAATCCATCGAACATTTCGTCGATGCCACGTCGATCGACGTGCCCTTCCTCCCCGCTCTTAGTAAAGGCTTATGCGAAATGCAAAATACAAACGTGGCGCTTCGCCGTGCTAATCCACATGCGGCGTGAGCATTTCGTACGTACATACAGGGTCGATGCATCGTGTCTCTTCCGCAACGTGTAGCACGGTCGTCCTGCAGGACTGTACATACAGTTCAAAGAGTGAGCGTAGGTAGCGCAAGAGATCCGAAGGGAACGACGTGACAACCCTGCACGGTCGATATGCTCTTTCAGGCAAAGTGCCAAGATTGGTAAACGTATGGTTATATAGTGCAGTTTGAGGTACCCCCACCACCCTTAATGTACCGCGATTTTGAGTCGATGGTGGGGGAAAGAAGTCAAGCGGTGGGGGAGACGAAGCTGCGCAGAACCCGGCAGACCGGGGTTCGTTCTCGTGTTCTTTGCGCAGCCACTATGTACAACGCCCTATGTACTACCTATATACTTATTATTTTAATCATGATTTACGAGCGCGACGTTGCCGGATCTGTTGCGCGCGCGCGATCTTGCGTCCCCATCCCCCTCCATGCCACCCCGTACCGTTTAGTACACGCCCACTTTTTCACCGGCAGAGAGACAAACGTACGCGGCTGTACGTACGTGCGAGAGGAAAAACCGCGTCTTGATCGATACACGTAGAAAACTCGTGAAAAACTCCCCCCCCCGAGTTTTTCTGCCATCTGGAAATTTTCTAATGCAGTAAGCAGGACGAGAGAATACGACCAAAAAAAATGTATGTATGTATATATAAACAACTAGGGAGGCCGATGGTGGCTACGACAGCGGCAAAGGGGGGAGAGGGGGGTGGGGGTACCATAAACTTTCACGAAGCGAAACTTCTTTTCTTCTCGGTTCCCTACGTTGCCAAGTGGTATGGGGGAGCTTTTCGTATGTACTCGTGTACGGCTTGTGCCCCTCCCCTTCCTTGGCCTCCCCCCCCCCCCCTTCATCCGACTTACTATGTATCGCTATTATATGTACGGGTACGGTGATGAATGTAGGTGGCTCAGGAGGGACGTGGGGAAGGGGTGCAGAGCAAGGGGATGTATAGCGACAAGCCTCGGCTTTTCACGGGGCAACGTTGCCGTATCTTTGGGGTCGCAAGGTGTTTCAAGATGGCCTTGGATTTTCGGCTGGCGACCGGCGTGGGCCAGTTGTTTTGGCAACACTGTAAGGCCAGGCAATCTATTTATAGCAGCCCTCTATCGGCGCTGTTGCTATGCCGAGTTGAAGCGTAGTTCGTCGAAGGGGCGTAAGAGGGCCAGAGGGGTCAAACAAAGAGGGGGAGGGGTGGGTGTGAGGTAGAGGGTTTAGGAGGGCGAGCGTGGGTCAGGGACGTGGCGCGGAAAGAGGGAAAGATTACCGGAGGAACAATATGGCGACAAACCGGATGTGCCCCACTTCTAATCTATTCCTTTCTGCCCGGCGATTTCCATTACCGCGACAACGGTATTCACTTCCGGATTACTTATCGCGAAAAAGAATAAAACCGAAGCCAGACGTATGCTTTTTTTTTATAGCGTCACTTTTCATCTTCTCCTCGGCGTCAAAAGTCTGTTGCGTAACCCAGAGAGACTTTACAGGCGTATCAACAATAATCATCATAATTTCTGCCCTTTCTACTCGCCAGCCGGAGGTCGAGGATGAAGGTCACAACGAATTGACCGACGGGACTATAAAAGCTTTCAGAGGCGAACAATGGTAGGTGATTAAAAAAAATATTTATATTTCCCTTAAACCACCCCCTAACAATTCAGGTACTTTCGCATTTGTCCTACCTGGAAAAATGAATTGGCGTTCGTAATAAGAAATTGTATTTATTTCAGCATTTTCTTTTCGTCTTTCTCCTCCCCCACCCACCGTCACCCGTTGTTGCGTAAAAATTGCAAATGGCGGCGTTCTCTCCTAGCAGCTGACGGGCTACGTCTTCTCCCAGGAACCCATGCGGCTCGCCGAAGTTCTGTCGCTCGGCTTACCTCGGCTCTATTCGTCAACAACCTCTTTGTTACATCACTCACCGATCTTATGTACTACATAGGCCGTGGCTATGTACTAGGCTTCACATATTTTCCTGTCTATATATATGTGTATATATTCTATATTACATACGTATATAGATGGCTCGAGGCGGACCGACCCAACTCCATGTTTCACGTGGCAGTCAGCGCCGCGACGGCCGACACTGCAATTGCCAGGCGTTCGGTTTATTGGTGCGAAATTTTTGGTGAGAACCACTTTCCGTAATATTATGTACATTCGCTATCTACGTGAAATATCGAATAATCCAACCCCATCGACCCTCCACCCCCCTGCAGGTACAGTTTAATGGATCGAAATACATAAACACCCGGAATCCTGTGCCTTTCCAAGATTTCCTTTGTTTTTTAAATCTATTTCAATCTATTGCTTCATCTTTTTCATTAAGCTTTCATTGTAACCGTTTTCTTACGAATCTCTATTTACGTCGCTGAACTCGGACGTCATTTATTATATGGAAGAATATACAAGGAGAACCTGCGACCACTATGAACAAGGTGTATGCTAGTATATATGAAGAAGGTGTGTGTTTGTATACAGGATCTCATATGACATATACAGAAATGTATCCAACTGTCAGTCGGGACAAAGAAAGATTGCGAACAGTCGAATGAAAAGCAAATAGTAAATAAAAAAAGGATGTCCGAGGTTCCAGAAGAGTCGATATCGCTGTCGTGCGATATGGACTTGAATGTCGGTATGGAAGTGTAGAATGAAAACTATAAAAAAAAGTATCATGTTTAGTCGACAAACCTACGGCAATGCGTCGAATGTCAATTATCCAATATTTTTTTAAGAAATGCGACTTTTTGGAAAAAAAAAGTTTATCGTAACAATGAAAAAGGACTACCATCGTCAAGTTGTACACATAAGGTAAGTGCCACTGAGTATGTATGCCGAACACTTGTCAACTGGGAATGCAGAAATGCACGTGGAGTCTTATTGACAGACATGACGTAATTTACATAAAAAAAATACAGTAAAAATAATCAAATGCCAATGCACTGTATAATATATAATAAAATGTCTGGGCATCCTGATTGAGCAGAACGTGCATGGTTTGCGTAAAAGATTGCTGTTGTCGATTACGTGATAAACCGGGACAATTGCGTCATCCAATATTGAAAAATATTTTGAGTCTAGAAAAAATAAGGACTTTTGGGGACCACGGGACAGAGGTGCATCATGGTCTTTTGGGTCTTCGAAGAACGAGGACGTTGGGACTATTTTGGGTGGCAACTCCGGCTTATGTACTTGGGATTTTAATATACATACAGTTGAGTAGATAGAGAATTCATATATCCAGGTATATAAGGGTTGTAGAGGGAGACGTGGGGTGGGGTAAGTTTCCGGGGGTGGATGGTATTTAATTTATTATTTCTACGTCCGATGAGAACAATGTATTATCGAGCTGTCGAAATAACTGAATGAAAGTTCATTATACACGATGTTGAGTAACGCGTGGCCTCACGTGACAGTGTTGTTTTTCGAATTTTGTAATCGCTTGGATAGACGCGGATAATGATCGAATATTACACGATTGTGGGAAGATAATGAGTAATCTTGTTGATTAGAAGAGACCAGGTATTTTTAACTGTTTCACTTGAAGGTAATTGAATGTGTTGTATTTTTGAGTAAAAAGTGTGAGTAAAAAATGATTGCATGGAATGTAAGGTTAATTGGATTTTTTGAAATAATTAATAAACAGATCGTTGATTGACAGAGCATTGCTAGTGTGGAGTAATAAATATCGAAAATTTCAATCGAGAAGAAAATGATAATATTCGTTGCACGTGATATCTAGCCCGCGAAATCTCAAATGTAATTCGAACGACGCGACTGCGCGTTCGGAACGCCGTACGAAAATATTTAATCGAGAAACCTAAGCACACAACAACGTGCAGCTTGATAATCATCGTGTCTAAGAATGTAGAAACAAAAAAAAAACGGAGAGAAAGAAACGTCCAAAACAATCGAGGGTAGACGGAGCGAGAACAAAGAAAAAGAAAAACAATGACAAAACGTGGTGTTAAAAAAGCACAACAACTCAGTAGGTTATGGGAAATCGACAAAGAGAAAAAAGAAAAGAGCGGGAAAGAGAAGCAAAGATGGTGGAAAAGTGACACGAAGGACAAAAAGTCTATGGTAATAAAAAGAAGTAACCACTGGGCTTTTCTGAGACCTTAGTGCAAGCTGAGCACCGAGAGAGGGAACTGTAAAGGCAACCGGTGGTGGGGAGGAGAGCTAGTTGCTCTCACGAGGAACTATAGCCGCTAGGCGCGAGTCTGTTCGAACGTACCTAACCTCAAAAACTCACCTCTGACAACGTGGGCCTCCACTATATGCACGTCTTCATCAGAGCTCTGCTGTTCTTCCATCTCGACAGCACGAATGTCCATGCACATAATTCACCAGCGCTGATGAGAATCTCTTGCAGATCCTCCACGGTAGGTCCTTACGCCTACGTCTGCTTGACATTTACGAGGGAACGCGTGTCTTTCGTATGGGCGCGTACGAAATGTGAAGAAGGGTCCAACGGAAAAATGTGACGAGTCGAGAGCGGAGCTGAATGGCATGTGAAAAAAAGTGAAGCGAGCCAAGGTAAGTAAACAAGACCGATCGCGACAACTTTTCAACTAGGAAAACAGACAACAACAACACGGCGTGCCGGTCACGCAACTGACTCGATAGAATAATGTGCGCGCGTTCGGTTTGCTTTGCTCGTTGCAAAGAGGCGGCAGCCGAGGGCCGACGGGATCTGCCAGATTTGAATGTGGAACGTTGCCACTTCTTTCGCATCCCCACCACCCCGTGCCACTCGCCCTTATGTACTTAACGGTTGCGACGTTGCCGCACATCCGGTACCAGCAGACGACATTGGTGGGGGTAGAGAATTTGTCATTGGTGGGGGGTAAAACTATGGTAGTGGGGGATGTATTTCCGAATGGAAATTTCCATGACGTTGACAACACAATTATGACCGTTGGGTCGAGCATGATCTTACCGGAAGTCTTACGGTTTTACTTTTAGCTTTCGATGATCTCGATGGCCGCTTCCGGTGACGCTGTATGTATATTTATGCAATAATTTTTTATCTCACTGTGTATTAGTTCGCTCGTGGTAATTAATAACGATTTTTTTTTTATGAGATAATTGGCACGGCTTGTAATGATTGCTCGTGGTAATTTTAATGAAGCTTCTAGAACTTTATACTTTGGTTTGTACTTTGACCTGTTGAGACTTATGAGGTGAAACAAAATGGCGGCGGGGCAAGAGCACGCTCCTTGATTTATTTTCTTTGATAATGCATAGTCATTTTTTTACTTATTTACATTCTTTATATAAATATTTTAACTTTGTATGGATACTTGATATCCCTCAACAATATAGTATAGTGTTCTTGCTGGAAAACATAGGGGGTGGGTCGTATCTTTTTCCTTGCTTTTATTGGAATTTACATTAGAACGTCATTTATGACATTCTAGAACGTGTATATATGTACATGCATATATAACAATCATATATCACATATAGGTCATAGGTGGCGATGTATAAAATGAATATGTATATCTACACAAATATATATAGCATAGCGTTACTCATGGCCAACCATAAACTTCGATTCAGTTCCTTGGCTTATTGCGACGTACATACATGGAAGAACTAGACTCGGCCGGTAACTAAGGTAAAGCCCGAAATCTGTGATTATCGACATCACGGGAACTTGGAAAATGCAAGAATGTTGCCAACAAAAGGAATTTCACGAACAATCTCGTACTGTTGACTCTCAGTGTCTATAGTTTCTTTCGAAAATTGTAGCCAGCACGGATTCATCAATTTACAGTGAAACTGACGCTCCAGCTTGAAATAACAAAACGAGCATCTAAAAATTAAGAAAACCAGTAAAGTCGTTATAATTATATAATTTATTTATATCCCGTGGTCCTTTATTATATACAACAATCTACGTACAAGTGTAGTGCTTAAAAAAAGCTCGATAAACAATCCTGAACCATGTTCCTAATGATAATCAATAAATAAGGTTCAATTAATAGATTAAAATTGTTTCTATTGTATGGTACATTGTTCATGTGATTCTGCACTGCCCTGATGCATATTCTCTATCTCCTTAGTGGCAACAAGTCCCTTGGTACTCTCAGCTACCTTCATCCACCGTTGGATCTGCATTTTGAAAATCGGTTATTTAAAACAGTAACTGCCGTTCGCTATGCAAACTCAGGATTTTGCAATCACCCTCGTCTATTGCATTTACGGGGGTAAATATTTGACGTAAATATTTGAACAGACGCCTGACACGGTATCCATGGTAACAACGCGGACAGTATCGATACATCTCATTTATGACAAGCGAGTGATACTCGCGAAATCATTAAATACATAATTTACAAAGAAAGAAATTATAATTCAGACGTCTCAGAAAAATATTACAAAACGAAGCGTCGCTTAGTAAAATGGTAAGAGAGAGTCTCAAGGATTCCATTTTGGATGCTAAAGGGAGCGAGACAAAATGGCCGCTTTGTGAATTTCTCAATGACGCCATACCCCTCAGGATCACAAGCAAGGAATTTAAATTACTCGTTTACCTGCTTAAGTAAAAGTTCTCGTCTATAACCAGGTGGTTCCTTTCCCAGAAGTGGTACCAAGACGCTAAGGGATGATTCAAATTTCTCTAGAGCGAGGGAGTAGTTACCTTCGGCAAGATAGAGCTCGCCGACATCCCCTATTTCTAAAGCGTCCTTCATCCCCGTAGTGCTGCTACTGAGGACACCTATTGATGGAAGCGTAGAAGAAATGTATATAGGGTGAGGAATCGATTAATTAGGAGTGAAAGAAGAACAAAGGATACGACAATAGGAAGAATGATAGAAAAAAGCAAACAAAAATACTATAATAAATGCTGCTGTCGCGTGACGTCTGCACAACGTTACAGTGACCTTTTTCGTGAGCTTCTCGTGAACCCAAAGTAACGTAACAAATTGTACCCGTGAAAATGCCAACGATTTACTAAAGGCATTGCACCTTGGATAACACGACTAGAGATCAAAAGGATGACTAAGGGTAGAACAGGGGTGTCGGAATGTGCGTGTAAAGGAAAATAAGAAATTCCCTAAACGCACACAATCCACCCATTTTCAACCCAATTTTGTTCTACCTCATTCTCCACACAGTTTACCCCACCAACTCCCTTATGTAGGTCGTTAAATATTTTTTGTGTATCTTTTACTCTTTTTTTTTAATTTTTTAAAATCATGATACCAACGTAAATCATTATAGGCGTTGCGATTCGACGATCCTGTTTTATTCAAAGGCCGCTCTGTTTTGCCCTCCGAGGTAGCTGATGATCCTGTCTTCACGGTGTCGTCTTCGTGGCACAGCTGCTTCAGTCTCTCGGCACGCTTAATGTAGTCGTTGACACGTAACCTCAGGGCTTTTTTCCTCTGGAGATCAGGTTCATCTATGCAAAATATACAGAAGTGATTGGCCAAGCGGTTTTCAATATGGCGACTAGTGCTGCCACCATCAGAAGAAAATGGTAAGATGAGAGAAGAGTAACTCGTGCAATTATTATCCTACTGGTAAGAAGAGGTATGAAGTATCGTAAGGCGTCGCAGTAGAGATGGAAGGCTTCGCGATGATTCTTCTCAGTATCCAGCTTCACTGCATCTTGAACAAGGGCAACAGCCTTGTCGTAGTTGTCGTCGGTGGGTGCATGGACCAGGTCCAGAAAGCCATGAGAGAAAAATTCTTCAAAGGTTATCCTCTCGTTAGGGTTGTGCTTGAGAAGCGACATCAGCAGATCCTTACATTCTCTTGAGACGTGGCAACCTTTTGGTAGCTGCTCTGACCGGAAATGGTTAGAAATGTATACAAGGTTGGTAACCAGTATAATTAACGTGCGCATGCGTAGCTTTAGATTAATTTGAATGTGGATTTTAAGGTTATAAATAAAAACTGATCACCTCTATTGGCCTTCGATCTTTGATCTTCTCTGCTAGTTCCTGAAAGCTACTGCTCGAATAAGGAGCTTTGCCGAAGAGACATTCGTACATGATGATACCGACGCTCCAGAGATCGACGCGGGCGTCGTATTTATGCTGAAGTAATATTTCCGGCGCCATGTAAAGCGGCGAGCCGCGAATTGTGAATTTTGTTTCCTGTGGCGAGAGATACTGAGCGAAACCAAAATCTGAAATTGACAGCGGCCATGTTTTATTTGGTTTGTTATCGTTAGTTTTGTACGTTTAGAAAAATTGTGTTGGATGGTATTTTGAGAATTGGCATGTTATTCAAAAGTTGTAGCTGTTACTTGACGAACCTCCAACTTTGAGTATTAATTGTGGCTTTTTTGTTAGAAGGAGATTTTGCGGTTTTAGATCCATGTGGCAGACTTCGTGACTTCGCAAATATCTCAATGCGAGTGCCAACTGCTGCAAGAATTTGCGACAAACGTTCTCTGGCAGCTTGTGCTTCCGTTTTATGAAGCTTGACAAGTCTCCCCCGTCGCAGTATTCCATGACAATGTAAATATGCCTGAATGCCAAGGCGTGGCAAATTATTTAAACAAAATATCATCCGGCTGAATTGCTAATAATAAGATATTTGTATTTCAACATGCTACTGGTAAAACGAACCCGTCGTCCCAAAAGAAATCTCTCATCTCGACGATGTGACGATGCTTGAGGATCTTGAGAAGATTTATCTCGGTAATTAGATTGTCAACGGCTGATTTCGAAAGTGTCGACTTGTCCACGCACTTTATGGCGACGACTTCTTTGGGTCCATACTAAATGCACGAGGAAAATGTACAACGTGATACTGTATTTAAAACTTCTTAAATGTAGATGGTGGAATTATTTTATTTATTGGGAAAATTCTATAGACACGAAATTAACAGAGACGATATATGGTTTTCGAATGTTTACAATTTTTTACATTATTTAAAAGTGTTATTCATAATTTTCCGTTACATTGAACCGGCACCATATAACCGGGGTGACTAGAATCGCTCTTTACGTCCCTGAGACCAGATGATTCGATCCTCTGAAAAACAACCTAAAAAGTACCAACCTTTTTGAAAGCCTTATAGACGGTAGCGTAGCTGCCCGTTCCAATTTTTTCCAGTATGGAATAATCACTGATACTTGGCAGATTCATTATACTTTTCAATAATATTAATCACACAATCCACCCTTAGCATTTACTGATAAATCCTCATGGACGCCACTTGACAGAATCACACGAAACTCGTCGCAACGTGGGGCAGTCTCAATAGCGTAGCATTCAATATTTTTCACCGCAATCAAACAACCTAAATACCAAAGAAAAGTCTATCAATTTTGTGTCACGTGATAAGAGATACAAAATATTTATTTTTTCATCGCTGCAATCATGACCAAATCAAAAGAATGTCTTAACTACTCTATTTGTAGTGACACGTATAACCAAATCAGCTGTATGTTTGAGGTTGGATCTTGTATAACATGACTAATAGTAAATATCCATTTAGGTGGCCCAAGTGTATCTACGCCTATGTCAGGTATATCGCGCGTGGAAATTCGAGTCGAAGCAGACTTCAAGCAGTGGACTGAAGTTAACACAACGGCGGTTGGTGACGGAACGTCTCGTTGCCGTGCCGTTTACTCGGATCGCGTATTTCTTTGTCCCGGAAAAGTCTCTCGCGAAATTCAGCCAGTCGAAAGTAACACGTGGAAATCATCCAGGTTTATCTCGAGGCCCATGCAAACCCATTGATAGACTCAGAAGCATTTGCGAAAGCATCAATTGAGAACTATTAGCGCTCTACTATGGTGGACGTGACAGCAGTGGCCGAGCTATGAGCTCGTCCATGCTCTCATGGCAAATGGTGCGTTCCAGTTATTTTTGAATTGCCATTTCCTATGAGCTATCAAATCGGTGGAGAATTACTGTGATCAGTCGAGGACGCTAAAACGGAACGGAGAGTAGAGAGAGTTTTGATGAATCGCAAAGAGAAAGTTATGGAGTGCATAAATATTTCGACTTGAAAATTCTGTTGATTGTCGCCAAATTTTATTGGTATGGAACTGACATTTTCCTTTGTTTTTCTCATTATGGTTTATTTCTGACTTCGTGTAAATTATTAACCCAATTCGTAGGAATTGCAATTAAGTTGCGCGGCTTCCTTTTTTTCTCGTCTTCTTTTTATTTTCCACAGTCAGTCGATTTTGAAACGTTACTTTCGCTGAGAAAGTTTGTTGTGGTTGGTTGGGGATAAAGGTGATATCGTAATTTAACGACGTTCCATTAGACGTGATTGATCTGGTGTAACGGAGGTGAGCGGGACATTAGTTTTTCTTCTTTATCTCTGTGTATTTCTTTTGATTCTCTCGAGTGCACCGTCTTTGCAGTGATTATTCGCGAGTGAATCTTTTCAAGTCTCGATTTTATCAACGTGTCTAAATACATTTAATAGGGATCTGATAACTCTCGAAATAACGTGAATTCACAGTTGCACCGTCAATTCAGCTGTTTACAATTTGCTGACGGAGATAGCGCCTGGCGTTAAGCAGCTGATTTCAATATTTTCTATTACGCATAATAAACTCAAAGTGAATAGAAATTCTTCGTCAATTATTACTGCGAAAGAGGGCGAGTGAATTGGTAAGAATAGAAACTGTAATTTCAATAAATTTTTTACCTACAATGCAAAATAATAGAATTCGTGCAATAGATGCTCCGTTTTGGGGATTGGTATATTGTATCATTATATTTTAGAGTTTTAATGTCTCCAATCAGTCTCTGAATTATTGCAACAATAGGAGAATAATTGATTTTATTTAAGCAAATGTCATTGAATAAATAAGCAGTGTCGTATGTTCGTTACGAGGTTAAGTTTCGTATGACCGTGAGAGCAGCTAAGCTGTGAACAATACGAAACGTCATTCCGAAAGGTCTGCTTTGCGATTGGTTCATCGTATTTAATGCTAGCATCTGATTGACTCTGATTCACGGCAACCATTCCCCTTCTCTCCGTGAGTTCAACGATTCAGTGCATCAGCTGCCGAAAATACGCTAGGTATTTTGGCAGCTGATTTCTGTGCTTTCTACACGTCTGGCGTGAGTCTTACGTATTTTTTGGGTTTATTTCTTCCTCGGGGAAGAATCGCGAACGCTTTGTAGTCGGGATTGCGGAGTTTCGTCATTTTGGAGTCATAAAGCTAAATATTTGAGTGAATACGCGTTCGTGAAGTAGTAGAGAGCCGTGACGTCATGTTCTGAGACACTTCGGTTGTGTAGATGCGACCAGGATCATCCCTTGTTTGAGAATGCATATTACTCCATAGTGTAAGAACTGCATTCTCTCAAGTGTGACCAGTGACCTGGACGTAAACGTCATTACGTTTATATTACTCGTGCAGACTCCTAGTTGTCATTGTCAACCAGGTTGTGTGTTGCTAACAGTGCCTTCGGAGCTTGAGCAGTGTCTCAAGGACAGCTCCTCCTTGTCTTTGCTGCATAGTGATACTGAGGAGCAGGACTGAGGCTTGATAGCCTGGTGACTTTGACAGAAGAGTGTGAGCCCAAGCTAGTTACCGAAGTATCAAGAACATGGACTCCGAAGAAGAAACGTTGTACGACGACGTCGACTCTGGCAATGAGTCCAGCGGTGATGATGTTGATTTTGCGATGGAGATTGAATCTGGAAATCCACGAGAACGAGCTACAGATGTTGATGACTATCCATTTGAAGTTCTTTCGACTGAGGAAATTGTACAGCACATGGTGGATTCCATAAAGGAGGTCAATACCGTGGTAGAGGTAAAGGATTTGCATTTTATTTTTAGTTACATTTGACTGTTCTTCAAATATATGGTCGAAGTTATATTTTAACTAATGTCACTTTCATTGTGTATTTATTTTTATTGTACCATTGATATAATGTGCATTCTTGTGTGTCATCTTGACATATAGCATGGTGCATTTATATCTTGACAAAGGAAAGACATTGTTTACTTCGCTCTCCATGTCTCGTCTAAAATAATAATTGTATTTGCTATAGTCGTTGGTATTCTATACAAAAGAACGTCAATATTATAGTATATAGTCATAATTCCTTGTTTTTCCTTTGTCGAAATACAGCTTTTATTGCTCATGTTTTGTCTGGAATAATGATATACACTAATCACTTGTCGTATCTTATCCGAGATCTTCAATCTTAATACAACGATAGTCTTTTACTCATTTAATATGACAATGTTTCTCTCTATTTATCACAGATAAAAATAAAACTTTGAAAGTATTTTAAGTAGAACATTATAAGAATTGTATTGCCATTTAAATTTTTAAATAAAATAAATTTTTTAAATGAATGCAAACTTTCAGCACGCTGTGTTAGGTTTTCTATGTTATTTTGTACAGAGACCTTGAGAAATATATTTAAAGCCTGGAGAATCTCACGAAAATACCGTAAAGACTTTTCGTGTCACTGCAGCCCCGATTGGACTCGTACCTAAGTCATTTAGTAAAATTAATTAAGTAGAATTATTTAAAACAAATATAACTTTCATTATTGAAAGCATGGAAAAAAATTGAATATATTGTGTCTTCTTGCAGATACCAGCAACAACAACGCGAATTTTATTAAATCACTTCAAGTGGGATAAAGAGAAGCTGATGGAACGATTTTATGATGGCGATCAAGAAAAATTGTTTGCCGAGGCCCGTGTAATTAATCCCTTTAGAAAAGGTCCGCTCATCAACAGAACACGGTCATCGCAAACAGCCTTGGTAAAGAAAAATTTGCTACATAAAATATGTTATAAAATAATCCAAGAAAAAATTACATTCTAATACAAATTGTTTTCTGCTGCCGCTCTCAACAGTCTAGGAGAACGTCAACGAATGGTACAGAGGAATGTGGTATTTGCTTCATGATCCTGCCATCCTCTGTAAGTATGATTTCTCCAAAAATTGTTAACAAAATATTGCTTCTGAGAGAAGCAGCAAAATAATTTAGTACTATCGATGCCGTGTATGCCCAGATGATGACTGGCCTCGAATGCGGCCATCGCTTTTGTACCGGTTGCTGGGGCGAGTATCTAACTACAAAAATAATGGAGGAAGGCGTCGGGCAGACAATCGCTTGTGCAGCACACGCATGCGACATCCTCGTGGACGATGCCAGTGTGATGCGACTTGTCAAGGATTCTAAAGTCAAACTGAAGTACCAGCACCTCATTACAAATAGTTTTGTCGAAGTACGTTCTAGAAGATTCAACTTTGCTCAATTACCAAAAATCTCCATAATCACGCCACTGTATAACTTTTCACTCTCGCAACAACAATTTCACCGACCTGAATTTCCTTCTGCCATTTCTCTTCCTACTCCAAGTGAATACCCGTAAAACGCACCATTAATAAAATACAGTAACCGTCCATTCCCCTTTCCGATATCTCACTTGTACAATTAATCTAAACGTGTCCGTAGTTCATATTTTGCTTATCGTCGTTATAATTCATTGTTTTTACTGCTTAGTGTAACAGGTTGCTAAGGTGGTGCCCATCCCCGGATTGCAACAATGCGATAAAAGTGCAGTACGTGGAGCCGCGACCGGTCACATGTAAATGCGGCCACACGTTTTGCTTCCACTGCGGTGAGAACTGGCACGATCCCGTGAAGTGTCACATGTTGCGCAAATGGATAAAGAAGTGCGACGACGACTCCGAGACGTCCAACTGGATTGCTGCTAACACCAAGGAGTGTCCCAAGTGCAACGTCACCATCGAAAAGGACGGCGGCTGCAATCACATGGTCTGCAAGAATCAGAACTGCAAGTCCGACTTCTGCTGGGTCTGCCTTGGTCCTTGGGAGCCTCACGGGTCCAGTTGGTACAATTGCAACAGGTACGACGAGGAGGAGGCTAAGGCAGCACGCAACGCTCAGGAAAAGTCAAGATCAGCACTTCAAAGATATTTGTTCTACTGCAACCGATACATGAACCACATGCAGTCCCTCAAGTTTGAGAGTAAACTCTACGCGAGTGTCAAGGAGAAGATGGAGGAGATGCAGCAGCATAACATGTCCTGGATCGAGGTAAGTGATATTTTATTAATATTTTTTAATCAGGACCTCGAGCTCTACTCTGAGAGTTCGTTAAGCACAGAACCTCTCTAATCCCTTCCTGCTCGACCTTTTCTCCAAGATGTCTGACCTCACGACTTCCTTCCTCGTTACAGGTGCAATTCTTAAAAAAAGCCGTGGACATCCTTTGTTCCTGCAGGCAAACTCTTATGTACACGTATGTGTTCGCTTATTATTTACGAAAGAACAATCAGTCTGTGATCTTCGAGGACAACCAGAAGGATCTCGAGAGCGCCACGGAATGCCTCTCGGAGTACCTAGAGAGGGACATCACCAGTGAGAATCTGGCTGACATTAAGCAGAAGGTTCAGGACAAGTACAGGTGAGTGGATAATCATTTCTTTTCATATTTACTTGTATCGCTGAACAAGAATCTTATATTTCTGCCAATTACGTACTAAATCACGTATGCCTACCATATATATAAGGTACATTGCGAACAATGTGTAGCGACGATAACAACAATGTCGTCTTTTTTTATTCTCTACTTCAAGATACTGCGACAGTCGGCGGAAGGTACTCCTGGAGCACGTGCACGAGGGTTACGAGAAGGAATGGTGGGATTACATGGAATAAATAAAAATGGGGATCCGTTCTCTATATTTGGTTTAAGGACGGGGCACGGAGTCGATGCCTTGATCCTTTGGTGCCCCGCTAACCCATATTATTATCCCACGCCGTCGCTGCCCCGTCACCCCCCAACGACTTCTGCACCGCCCCAACTTCGCCCCAGCTGTGATATAACAAGAAAGCTGACGAGAGACAGAAATAATAGAGCAGGTCACCAAGTGATAATACATATTATATACATTTTAAGCATAACACGGTCCTGTGGTAATGCATATAATATCGTTATGACTCTTTACGACCTTTATTAAAAATTGAATTCTACCAACAGGCTAAATACAAAAGTACTTTTGATTTTGTACTTGCCGTCTAAGATACTAACAATAATGTGTGGTTGGTCGTTGTGTCGCGTCCACCCTGGCGGAAATGGATGATCGCGCGACTAGCGATCGTTTCCCTTTTTTTTTTCTCTCTTTTTTTATTGCCAGGGCGGACGGCACTCGTGCCCCATTTTCTATTGCATATATCGCAGGACACTTGCGATTCGCGTTTAATCGTACGATTTGTCAAGCGCGCACGCATGACACGGATCTTGGTGATTGCTACGTGGAAGATCGACTAGTAGCACTTCCGGTGTGCGCTCTCTACTCGTAATTTTAATTTTAGAATCTTACTTCTTTTTTTTCGTTTTCGTAGGATCTCGTAATCGCGTATCGGTGTGCATGTCTTATTTCTTTTTTTTTTTTTGGTGGGAATCTTCGTGCAAGATAATTTACGTCTCTGTTACTCTTTCTTTTTCTTACTTTCTTCCTCTCACTCTTTTTCTTCTTTCTCTCAGCGTTCACTGAGGCTCCTCTTTATCTTGTAAATTTCAGGCTGTTCCGTACGTCTAATCAATTTCGAAGCGGATTTCCAATACGGCGTTTTACATAGAAAAACCGTAGCGTCCTTTAACTGTATCTTCGTTTCTGCCATTTTTCCTTCTCTCCGCCTCTCTGTACTTTTTCTATTGAAATTTATTTCACTTTCTTTACGCTCGACGCGTATTATATTTCTTTTCCTTGAATTCTCTCGAATTTCACACTCACGAGTAAGACTGGGCCATCTTTGACGGCACTGCTCAGCGATACGACTCATATGTATGACGTTTATGCTCTGCTTTTGGACAACGATACGTCCGGGCTACAACTGCCAAAATTGTATGCGAAAAAAAAAATTAATAAGGGAACGACTAAGGAAAGTTAAATGCCGGTCACGTCGTAGGTGTTACGTGTGGGACGTTTGACGTTTGACGTTGCGCATGAAATAATCATTCGATTGCCAATTAATAATTGCTCTTTATCGTGAAACTAAGGATACGTAATTTGTATTTAACCTTTTGAGACGAGTATTTTTCATTATTTTGGATCTCAATAATATTATCGTGTTGGCTATATGCTTTTTTTTTATTGTTGTTGTACTGTTGAGTTTTTTTATTGCTCCAGTTTGATCCACGTGACGCTGCGTGACATCAATGACGTGTTCTTGCGGATCTATAATTAGTCGAGAAAATCAAGGCCAATGACACTGTGGTATAACGATCGAGTTACTATACTGTCTGAGAAGAAAATTGGGAACGCAAATAAGTCCCGTTTGTACAGTTATATAGTTATATATTATATATAAATATATACACATATATATATAGAATATTATATTGTAACGATAATGTCGATAAATGATAGCGAAAGTGATTTATTGGTGAGGTAGGAACTTTTGAAGATTTATTGAAGGAAATTGTTGATTCTTATTAATTGCTCGCGTTGCGAAAGAGCGGATAAGGAGAGAGTAAAAGAGCCGAGAGAGAAGGAGAGGAGAAGATTGTAAGAGAAAAAAAATATATAAAAGAAACGAAGCAGAGGAAAGAAGTCGAAGAATAGAGGATAATACGATTTATGGTTAATGAAAAATTCAAATTGTTTTTCTGTACAGTCTCAAAAGAATTTGATTAGGTGTTAAGGGAATTGTTACATATACTATATAATATTCGCGGGACACTAGACTATTTGTTAGTTTGTGTTTTTTAGGTATCCGTATACGTATTACGAGGAAAAGAAAAGAAACAGAAATGTGAATCGCGCGAAACGCACGCTGGTCGTAAGTTTTTATTGTCTCTTTTTCCCTGGTTCTCCGTGTCACGTCGGCGCGGGATTTGACTTGCGTCTTTGTCGCGACGGGTAATAAATTCAAAAGCCAGAAAATTATGCTCGTGACGATTTCGTGCGTTTCGCGTGCGAATTTGACGATGAATTTTGAATCTCGGAAAGAGGACCGCGTGGTCAACGTGAAGCTGGCAAGGGAAATGGCGAATAGAGTGGAGGAGTGAGAATAAAAGTTGAAGAAAGGACAGGAAGAGAATGAAAAATTACTGGTAAAAAATACCCTCGATACTTTCGTAAAATTGTATCTAGTATTTGAAATTTTTTCTTTAACGGTTCACCGACTCGTCAGGTTCGGTTCTGTCGTTTCAACTTTGAAGTACTTGAAGTATTTCCAATACTTGGAATAGACTGTTTCGTTGGATGTTGATTCTTTGAAAATTTAACATCTTTCTTTGCCTTTCACGTAATTTCGTTTGTCTGCTGTGTCTTGGTTCTCTTCTTTCCTTTGGGAAAATAATTAAATCGATTGTTGTTAGTTTTTCTTTGCCACTTGCCAAACTCTCGTTGACTAACGCCAGTCCTGATTCTTTCGTTGCTTCGCACTTGGCAATCGTTTCTTTAAAATGACTCTGTTTCCTTTGTTGATGATTGTCTTGTCGCCAATGCGTAGGTAATGAGTGATGAGAATCGAGATATACGTTAATTATTGTTCACCAGGGTTGTGTCGCGGATATTCGAGAATTTCGATGGGATTGGACCAGAATCCTCAAGACGTATAAGAATCGGTGCTTTTATTTATGTACGAACATGAAATATCGAGTTGGACCGTTGAATACGAGATTTTCGAATGCGCGAGCGAGTTTTTAGCAATTTAAAAAAAAAACTGTTTTCCTTAAGGAACACGCGTCTTTGTATTTGATATAATTCTTGCACTCTTGTAAGCCGATATATTTTCAATAGCAACTAGATTGTATTTATATTTGAAATAACGACGCTGCATCAACTTTAAATAAAATTCTAAGTATTTGGAAAGTTCTGTCTGCTTTCAGTGATCGTGGACGTTTTCTGATCGAATGTACTATTATTATGGAGATATTTGGCTGAAAAGGAGGAAAATATTAACGTTGAAAATCAGTCAAGCTTTGTGCCGAGGAAAAGTAGGGGATTTCAATATGTCAAACGGAAATTCAAAACTCAACTGCCGAATGACTTCATTGACCAATGACGGTTAATCAACGATGTCAAATTTCATTGATGCGTTTGAGCTGAATAATTCTGTTTTTTCTCATCTTCCTTTGAAATATATCCAAGCTTACATTTAATGACAGTTCGTTGGACAGTAGTTGACGGAAAGTGAAGAAGTGGGCGACTGTATACATTTTTAATAATCAAGAGAGTCGTTAATTTGAATGTTGAGAGGGAAATCTTGGTTGAAGAAGTTGGAGAGTGATTTTTCGTAAAAGTATTTATTATCACCAGATATTGATAGAAAAAAAAAAAGAAAACTTTTACAAAGGTACTAAAAAGCTATCGAAGTACAAGATTTTACCATGGCGTATAATTATTATAGTACATTTAGTAACCAATATATCTCAATTACGTGCAGTCACTATGTTTACAGCAAGAGAGATGCTACTATGGCCATTCGTGGCCAAGCGTATCGTTTGTAGAATTTGTTATTTAATATATTTTCTACCTAAAATAAATTATAAATAAATACAAATAGTTCGCATCTACCTAAATTCAATATAATTTCGAGATTCTTGTTTGGCGCTGAGATCTAAATTTTCGACTGTTTTATTTTATAGTTTTTGAGTATCATTCGTTGCGAATTATATTTCACATAAAGAAAGGGGAAAATACCTTGCGCACAGTTAAACAAAGAAAGTCTTCCTACTAATTGAACTAACCCATTGAGAAAAGTTTCTTATTATTATAGTTAATAGGGAACTTGCATTGTTGTCTTGCGCTTGAGTGAAGAAAGAAAAAAAGGAAAGAGAAATACTTTGAAGAGTAAGAGTAAGAAATTCATGGTTGATTGGAAATCGATAATGGTCTTTCTAATTGCGTTAGTTTTTGTATAAGTATCAAAAATAAATGTAAAAATTAAATTAAGGATTTTTTGAACTGCTTTTACAGCTTTTTCAATTAGAAACAAATGTCGAATCGATCCGCTTAAACTAACCTGAATGGCGTGTTAACATGATAAATGATTTTTGAATATTTTTTCTCTTTGAACGATCACGATCACAAGGTATAAGTACACGGTTAATGTTTCGCTGAATTCTTCTTACACTTCAGGAAGTTACAGTTAATATAGTGGCAACCAAGCCTAGGGTGGCTCCGGTCATTAAGAGACTTCTCCAAACTGCTCCGCTGACTTCTTCTGCGACTGGATACTCTATACAAAGTTGTTCCTAAGAGACCAAATTAAGTAGCTCGATCAATGCTCATAAATAGATATTATAATATATCTGATGTATAGATAAAGACTTACCCATCCTCCGTAGCCCTTAATGAAATGTGCTATCTCCTCTCCAATATATCTGGACACATAGAGTGGTAATTTCTTCTTCAGTGCATGCATTCGTCTGTCCCTAGCCCAGAGTGCAAGCCTTCCCATGAAGGCATAGAGACAAACAATCCTAGCCCACGTAACACCACCATGAAGAAACAGTTCATCAGCAACAGCCATGAATGCCTCATAAGCAGTATCTGGCATAACATTCAGTCGATTGACCATGCTAGTGAAGAGTATGCTGTGCTTGTTGAGCATCTGGTAGACATTGTGTCTCATGCTACGAGAGATTGGATCCCTGGATATCAAGTATATATCCTCCTTAAGAAGATACCGAATGACATCATTGGCCAAACACTCTGCAGTCAGCTCTATGGAGTCTTCGCACAGATTATACCTGGCAGGAGGAGCCAGCTGAGGAAAGAGATGCTGCAGTCGCACCTAAAACACCAAGCAGTTCACACTTAACACTCAAGACCATCATTCCAATCGTGTCACATAGAACAAATCAAAAATCCAACAATCACTCCAAAAACCGTCTTACAACAATTTATAATTACCTGGCAAACCTCGACGAAAGACATACCGCTGCTGGCACCGCTCGCACCATAGCGGCATGCGCCGTCCCCGATAGCGTTGGGCAGCTCGCTCGGCGAATTCCTGTTACCGGGGGGATTGCATTCCAGAATGCCGCCCACTCTGGAATGTGGTTCTCCCTGCGCTGACACACCCTGATCGCTCCCCTCTCCGACGTCATTGTCCGTCGCACCGTCACCGGCCATCCTCCAGGTCCACGATCACCACGTTTGCCTCTCTGTCCACCGACCAGTCCGATCCTCACCAGCGAGTTTCAACTCCTCGTGATCGTTCAACCCTCTTCACAGCATCCTAGATACCCTCGCGATCTCCACCTGCTGCGGCCGAGCCTCGAAGAAAAAAAATACCCGCCGATTAGCCACTCTCTACTTTCCCGCGGCCATTTCCGAAGCGGCGTCCCCCACCCTGATCCAGCTTTACCACCACCATCGGCACCACCATCGTCACCATTGCCACTGCCATCGTCGTCTCTGGCTCTATGGATCATTCACGTTTCCTCCCTACCACCTCTGGATTCTTCTCCACTTCATTCTACAACGTATAAACCCGCATCCTCTCCGCTCTCGCCTGCACTCCTGCTGCATTCTTCATGGCCTCCGTTATTGGTTCTCCAGTCACTTGCTTGATGGTTGGTTAAAAAGAATTTGTCGTTCTTTTTTTTTTTTTTACAAATTTCATCAGTTATTGTACAAATCACTTTCGGTAAATCCGTCTCTCTTTAGTAACCCGAACAATTAATCTGTACAAAGAAACCGATGTTAAACGTGTAGTAAGCATAGTCCAGGAACATAGCATTGGTTATGTAGACTCATAGTAACTGGTATTTCTGTTAGATATTAGATTAGTGAAGGTTGGTACACCGTACGGTGAAAGCCTGACTCTTGTTTTCAGTTTGGCTTATATCATCAATAGGCTTGAAGTCAGACTGAAGCAAGTTTGCGAGGTACTGATTATCGTTGTTTGATATTCAATGGGCATTGATGGATGAATAGTTTCTTGGAATGCATGAAAAATTAATGATATGGATGTACATATATTATATTAGTTTCTGTTGCATTATCATTAAGCGTTGTGCAGCCGAGTTATCGGGTGCACTTGGCTGCACCTTCGTTTCTCTACGTCGCAAGACTGCAAGAGACCTTCAAAGGCCGCAGAATGCCTCGATGAATGAAGCAGGAAAGTTGCGGAGTTAGCGACCGGATGTGTTTCTACAAGGCGGCCAAGAAAACGCTAGGCCACCACTTCGCCAGCGGCCAATTGCTGAACCAGTTTTCAGCTACAGGATCATATTTGGTATATTACATTACAGTACAGTGCAAACTCATTATATCGTAGTGCATCGTGCATTGTTGATGAATGTAAAAATGCCAATTATTAATTTGGTTTTTACGAATCTTAATTTATTCTCTTTTATATCTATTGGATACTGGTTATGTGTTTTTGTAATTGCCAATATACCAATATTTTTCTCTCGTCTTTTCTCTTGCCGTATGTACGAGCAACTGGGGATTTAAATTTCTAATGGTTTATTTGTTTCAGTACGAAACGTCGCATGCGATAATCGCACACGTCAAAAACCCCCAGGCGCCATTCCCTTCTATACCAAACATAGATAGTCAAGTCTATGGTTATTAGAACACCGCCAGCGGACATGGATTGAATTGAAAGACATGACTCACGTATAAATTACATCTAATTGGGTCATTATCTCACTGATAAGCGTTGATTCTCGAAGTAAATGATACGATAAGGAGCGACAACGTGCGTATGTTACTCTTTGACACAGACAACGATTTCCGGTTGCAAATTTTTATTTCCATTTTCATTCTTTAATTACTATCACGCGTAGGGGTGACTATGTAGGGCAGGACTGCACGCACCTAAGGGAGATTTGAAATTAATAAGTGAATATTCAAACCAATTTATTAACTCATCTGTAACAATAAGGTAAACGTACTTGAGTATAATTTGTTATAAAATTAATTATTACGATTTCAAATACTTGCCTGTGTCTTGTTACCCATCAGGTGGAGTAGTTGGCTGCACTGTTTATAAAAAAAAAAAAACTATTTTCAGTGCATCAAAATTCATTAGATACAAGTGCACACCCTGTGCGCACGACTGTTGTCCCTCTACAGTGCAGTCTTGGAAAATGAGTGATTTTGCAAGTAATGCAAATCTTCCTACTTAACCTTACCAAATAATTATTTCAACCGTCTCGTCTGCTTTGTTTGCGCAACCTCGAATGCGAATCTAGCGTAGAGGCTGCTTCAAAGGTTGCTCGATATTTCAGACTCGTGACACTGAGTCTGGACGGGTTTTCTTACTGTCATTCATGATGCGATGGCACGACAATAGAATGATTGCCTGACGGCCAGTGACTAAAGTGGATAAAGTCTTTTATAGTAATTTAACTCAGGCCCGTTGCAGGGGTGCAGAGTTACGGGCCCTTTTATCACTTTTTTCTTCTCACCGTACAGAACAATTCGCTCCCCACTGGCGACGGTTACAATTGCAACCGCCACCTACCGGAATTCACTGGGAAACGTCATTTCGAATTGTCCAGTTTTCAAACGCGTTGCGATCATCGCCCGACTAGAAACAGCCGTTACAAAACACGATCGATCGAATATTAATTTTACTTCGACAACACTTGATAATGTACAACCATCATTTTATTCGGTACGAACAAAGAAGTTTCGTAATATCCATTATGCAAATGGCGTCATTACCCAGTAGTCAATACAACGACCGTATAACCTGTTTAAATCCAGACTCAAATGTCAACGCCAGGAATTCACAAAATCAAGCCCACAGTCTCTGCCATATCGGTTAATAATTTTTCAAAATATATTTTCCTTAACAATTTCCACGTTCTTTCAAACAATTTTTGCCTCGCTGCAAAGTGTCCTATTGTAACTTCAATACAGGGATGACCATTTTTTTCTACCTGCAAGCTACCGGCCTTGTCTGTTTTGTATATTACCTATAGTTTTTTCTTACTTTGCCACGAGGATAGGGGGGGCCCATTTTAACGACCCTGCGTCACGTCCCTGAGGTGGCTGCAGTAGGTACTAACAGATTGACAGACGTACTCGTCGCGGACTGACCCCTTCGGAGTTATTTAGTTATCGTTCTATCGACGCTTCGCCAGGTCGCAAGGCTTTGATATTGCTAGTGTGAAAATAAAAAAAGGAAGTGATAAGGCAAACCGGAAGTCCGAGGGGTACCAAACAGAAATCGAGGCATCTATGAGTGAGCTCTTGCTGCAGTACTATCCCTTCAAGGCGAGATATTATGATTAGGTGAGTTTTCATAATATTCTCATTTATCTTCCTACTTGGTATTCATACACGGGCCCGCACGCACACGCACTCATATAACACAGAAACAACGACCGGCAGCTCCGATGACGTGAAAAAGAGACTACGTGCCATCTTCTTCTTCTCGCTTATCTTTGTTTCTGGCGATACCAACATTTACATCCGGGTCTTACGTACCAGTTCACCGTAACACACGTGTGTGTACATCTATAAATGTTTTACGAGGTCGAAAAAAAGTGTGACTGACATTTTTTTTTCTCTCGAATCTATATCGATCGAACGTGGAATATTAACGTCTGGTTTATTAAATAAATAAAATACTTGCACGAGACTTTTTCGAACGATGTATGCAAATCTGTTGATCGACTAATATCCATTTATTTTGTTTTAATTTTATTTATTCCACGTTCGCACGTCTTCGCCTTGTTTGCACAGTGGCTCCGCACGTCAGCCCCTGGGTCTTATGTTGCCTGGTTATCGGGATCGGCCGACTTGGTTACAAAATCTTCCAGGAAGCGACTTTCCGGAGAGCAACATTGTAACGACTAGTAGTAGCTTCGCGATGCACTTGGCTTAACCCGTCGCTGTGGGCGACTCCCTTTTTACATTTTCTTTCTCACCCAGTCCGAGCCTATTGGATGCAAACTGTATGCACGCGCGTCGCATTGCATTTGACGATGCACCGAGGATCCAATCTCGTCCGTATACACGTTGACACAAATTTGTGCTCCTTCCGACAGAGATTTTTAGTTATTTTCCTAGATCCGGGTAAACACTTAAAAATTATCATAGCTACCGAACGACTGCTTGAAACATGTTTAAGTACGTTTCTGCCGCTCGTAAATTACGTAACAAAATTTCTTATCAGTCATTTGCACCTGACTGCATAAAATTTAAATTGTCAATAGAACACGTGATAACGTATGTTCGCGTATCGACTTTTTTTTTTCTCCTTAAATCTACGAATAATCGAGCATCCCAGCACCCGCGAATCGCACGTTTAATCTACATGGCAAATTCCGATCTATCGATCGATTGCACTGTAATCGGTATTATTGGCCCATCGTATGTATTATCGACTATAGCAATTTTTTGTACTAGTCAATAATTGTAGACGTGACGTCAGCTTATGGGATTTCGTGAACGTCTAAATTTTACTCATTAATACAAAGTTTGTTAAATGCATATATGTATATATATATATATATATATATTGCTCTCGCAGTACCGTCGTTCACAATTGTATCAGTGCTAAAATACGTCAGCCTCGTCATACCTATATATACCCCTGACGAAGCTAGAACTAGTTATCGTTCGATTATAACCCGAACGCTAATCGATACTACACCTAAATCAATATCGAATCAATACGTATCAGTGCGCCTGAATTGTCGAGAAAGAAAAAACAATTCGTTCGGCTCTCGCGCGATTCCTCACTCGTACCATATCGCAGATACGTCAGGTCGCATCTTTCTCTTGATTTACTTTCGCTGCACAAATTTTGCCCACGATCTTACGCACAGTCAATCCTAACGCGCGCGCCACTCGCGATTTTCATTTCGCCTTCGCCTCGAATCGCCACCACGTAACCCACGATGGATAACGGCGCAGTTAGTGTGATTGTTAAATTACGCGTTCCAATTCCTTCTTCGCTCAAGTTCAACGATCCGATTCCTTGTACCTCGTACGGACGGTCCCACCGTGGAAACCGCCTTAACGTTTCACGTGTCCTCGTACTATGAATTCTGCCTAATTGTACCTAACGTATGATTGGCTGTGACGATACGTTGGGTCGGTTCGTTGGTTTGGTTTGGTTGGGTTGGGCGAGGAAAAATTTGTTTCTAACGTCTCTATGGAATTGAATGTACGTATGAATAAGAGTGACGTGGTGACATTGATTGATTAAAAAAATAACTAGTTAATACGTCGACTCGATAAAAGCGATATTCGTATTTGTCGAGTTATATATATATGTATATCTAGCTTCCGTTTGAAATACCGCAAAACATGTCGTCGGCCTCCTTATTTATTGCTACTCGTCACACGCGGTATGACTGTTTGCCCTTAGACGGCAGATTTATGAAGAGACGACGCCGTCGTCGCGACGCAATTACCTTCGACGACTCGTATCCTAGCTAAAGATCGGATCGTCGGTAGTCACGAGATTTTGAAAAATTATTTTTCCAACAAATTTTCAATAATTTTGCCTATCGACGCTTAGCTATTTAACATGTTGCTCGAGTCGATTAACACTGTCGGCTCCGGTTTGGTCTTCCTTGGGGAATTTTTTAAATGAAAAATCGCAATTGTCCTTTTGCACGGGAGCTTATTATTATTATTCGTCATACGTCTCATTTATACGCGTTTGGAAATTTATTCGTTTATTTCGTAACTTCAAGTTACGCTATTGTTTCTCTCATTGGTGTCTGTAATTTTTGGCTAGCTTTGAAATAATCTTTTAATACCCGGCTCGGTTCTGGAAAATTTTTTTTTTTTCGCTACAACCACCGTTGGTAAATTCGTGTGGCGCGCGTAGACGTGGAAAAAAATTTTGTCGGCTTCTTACCAGGTGGAAAATGGAAAAAGCGTATCGCGAAAAAGGACGTGTCAAGATTTACGAGAGCGATGCGTTATCGCTAAGAAACTGCCGACGACACGAGCGCTATTTCTATCTACATACATGCGTTAAGCGAACAGACTGTCAGTCGTTGCCGATTGCAGTTCAGTTATTTGAAATACGGTATACATTTTCTGTTTTTATCAATCAACATTACTTTCCGTCAGTTATCTCGGACTAGGTAAAAAAAAATGATGGAAAACATTTTTTCCAAATCCCATGACAATTGCCATGCATACAAAGTACTGCAGGCTGCATCCACGCAGCTGGGAAAGATGATACACAGAAGAGATCTCTGTCCCTCTTTGGTCGGCTAATTGGACCGGTCAATTAGGACGGCAAACATTTCTATTAATTTAGATGGCAATTCCAAGTCTTGCAAGGCAAAACTCGAAACCGAGTCTCGAGCGTTTCCTTCGCTGTCGAGCTCGATCGGTCGTTTGAGAATGGATGAAAAAAATGGTGGGCGTCGTGGGGTAAAAAATTTGCACACGTCTAAATAGGGTTTAGGGACTCTGAAATAATTAGGGAAATTGGATCGTCGCTGATTTCCCATATAGCCGCTGCTACGCGCTTTCTCACATTGGTTGGTTCAACTTTGAGTCATTTTTGTATTGTTTTAGAACACAACGGGCAAATGTGTTCTTAACGTATTACTTATGTACGGTTTAACCCGTACGGGCCTAAGTGTTCCTAGGTGAGCCGTATTGTGGCTGTGTACATACGTACGTGTATCGTTTGCACGTTGCGCAACGGAAGTCCATCTTCTTGGTATACGACGTCTTCTTATCGCGATAACACGTGAAATCGGTTAACTTTGTGACAAAAAACATCGTGTATAATATATTGGGCCATACGGCTGATAATTCATGCCCGAACGGGATCATCATTTGATTTGTTAGTTCCCCTCGTGTCATTGTCATCGCGTGTCTCTGTCTTGTTCTTTTGTGTATTTTGATATTCCTATGACTCTGCCTCTCTCTCTCTCTCTCTCGTTATTCTTGCACGAGATCCCTTAAGGCTATAGTGGGGATTGCAGAATGTCGAGCTCCTTCTGTATATAAGCTTACAGCTTCGGCATTGCTCTTTGGTTGTTCCCTGACGGGCAACTTTCCCGAGACTTGGCAAACGAAAGACTGTAAGTTGACTATTTATTATAGGGAAAAAAGATTTTTTTTTTTTTTACTATTTTGAAACGCATTTTATTGGTCCGTCTTGTTGGTAGTGGTTTTGTGAAAAAATTTTTTTTCCCGTACGACTTTCTTTCTGTATCACAATTTTGTGTAGTAGCAATTTACTCGTTGAGCCAGCAGCAATGCGTACTTATGCTTGTATCTAGAGTGTAGTGGGCGGAGATGTGTTATTCAGCTGGAATTTCAATAGGGAATAAAAGTGCTGGGAATTGTGAGTGAACAGTGGCTCCATGCGGCGTTTACGGTAACTCGTGCGGAATTGCAAGATGATAATTGTACTTCTTATACTCGTGTAACATGGACGTAACGTTTCATTCATAAGAATTTGGTTCTTGTCAAATCTTCGGATTTCAGTTTTCGCGAATTACCCGAAAAATTGGTTTTGTCATCTCTCTCTCTCTCTCTCACTCTTTTTCTCTGATCCATTAGAACATTGTTATTTGTGACGACTCGCGGATCCGGTTGCATCTGCCTTTAAGTATCTTGATCTCATTCGTCTGGGGTTGATTGAGCTCGGAAAACAATACGTTTGACGGATCACAAGCGATAGACTCGATCGATAATCTTTGTCGTTGGATGTAAATCGTTGTGGTAAAAAATAATTAGTATTATCAGACAAAATTTTGTACGCCCGCACCAAGTCCATGTACGACGTAGTCGTAATAGGCAAAAGTTGTCTTTGCGACGTCAGCTGTGACAGAATCATAATAAATGACATCTGTCACGGTCGTGACTGAATTTTTTCATTGTACATTTACGAGTCGCGTCTGTCGACGAATTTTAGTTTTACATTGTCGATGATCGCTCGCTGTCATCGTCACGTGCGCGCGAGCACGTCGCTCCGATGCGTGCGCGCAGTTGCAACTTTGGCAAGGGCAATTTTTTAAGGGGTCCATAATGGCCCCTGAAGAAGACGCGACGCAGCTTAGATGTCAATTGGTCATTTTTCGTGCGCCGGTTATAAGTGATAGTTCGCGCTTCCCTTATACAATGCGATCACAATGGACGCGTCGCGAGCACACGGACTTGGCGTCATTATTGTTATTGATACGTTTAACTGGTACGATTAATTATACTCGTTGGAGAAGGAATGAATTTGAATCGACGAGAAAGAATTTGAAAAAGGGTCGATAGCGAGGGAAATTTTGTCGTGACGGGTGAAAACTGAAAAATGTAATAAATTTGAAAAAAAGAAATAGGAAAAAGTGACGAATGACGATTAGCTTGAAATTTTCGTGTAAATTGAGAAATACTCGAAAACGAGTTTCGCGTGCATGTAAATACGTGGGCAAAAACTGTTAGTGCCCCGGGGGGATAAACACGTATGACGAATGAGTAACTGGTATGGGTACTTTCGAAAAGTATAAACATTTTTTTCCAATTTTTTCTCGAAAAATTCATCGATACCAAGACTATCGTTGGTCCGTAATAGTAAGCTTGGTCTTTTCGTCCATACGTGAAACTGGTATTTGTCTAGGATTTATGGACAAATATGTGGTCGCCAGCGCGCAGAGAGACGAAGCAAAAAAGTGGGGAAAAGGATAAATAAATAAATAAATATCGAACGCTTAATTTTAACTCGACTCTCGACGTCGGGTCTGACTGCCTGATACATGTGAACGGGACTTGTGACAGGCGCATGCGCACGCGCTAGGACGCGCAACTGTCGTACCGATCGCAGTGACATTAATAAACATTGCTAACAATCCGTTCAAACGAATTTGAATTGACATGAAAAAATGTTGTTGTTCACAACCCAGACGTAAAAGCATGACTCACGGGAAATACGAATCGTCTGCGTATTCGTCCAGGGACAAGAATTACGAGCGAAGCGAGTTGAACCGAGTATTTTTTTGTACGTTTTACGAACGCATCGCAACGACCAATAGCGTGAAGCCATACGTTCGCCTACCGTGGACTGCAGCATTTTGCTTTTCTTCTCTCATCTGAATTCCAGGCTGCATTTGGAAATTTACCGAAATGAAGTTGGCTGTTTGCAAAAGACCACGTGAACCTTGTTTGTGCTTGTGTTTTGTTGTTACAATGGGAAAATGTGACATGTGCGGTGAATCAAATGGACGGTTTCTTATTTTTTTAGTATCGCTTTCAGTAGGCGAAGGTATATTGTCACTCGGCGTGACTACTGACTACTACCCAATGCTAATACTATTTATCGGCACTGACTACTAGTATGGCGTACTAGTTTGTTGTCCATGGACATGAACGAACTGTGAGATTAGACTGTGTACGGTCGTTAGTGGGAGGTGGCAGGTAGCTTTTAGTCGCTTCAACGATCCGGCACTCACTTCATCTCCACGCACCGTCTCTTGCGGGTCAACCTTTAAATATCGTGGCGACGCGATTTTATTTCATAGAAACGATAATATCCGCGTTACTCGAGATTCTTTTTTCGTACGAAGGGGGATAACGCGAAAGTAAATACACGGAATGATACAATCGTTGAAAATCTTGTTGAGAAAAGTGAAGTGTTCCTTGTCATCCTGACGCATCGAAGGATTGTCTAAAAAAAAAAAAAAAAGTTGACGAACCCTGTTTTTTTTTTGTGATTCAAATTTTTGACAATCTCGAGACACGATATTTTGTTGAGAAATTTGTGTGGTTGATAAAAAACAAAAGAAGCGAGATATTTTCTAGAGACGAAGATTTTATTTACTGTACCCCTCGCTTGCTTCTCTTTAGTTGTACAATTTTTTTATTTTTATTTTTATTTTTTCATAACTTTTACTTCTTCCTCTTATCTGCGCTTGGACGCTGATTCGCGAATCTCGAAGATTTTTTAACTGTCCTGCCAAACGCTCGATCACGAATCACAACGGTCTCGCTGCCGAATGCCTTAAGAAGATTCACATGTTCTTCGTGGATTCTATGACAGTTCAAATCACAACACGCAGTAGACGTGTGCTCGTTATAACGCGCAGTGAAAAATACGGAGCTTGTAGGACCACTTAACTCACCGGCCCTGACACATTTCTCGAGATCACGGATTACAATCATCCTGGGTACATTCGTAGTTCGTAAGTATTTTTGATTTCGGGTCAAAAAAAAGGATGAGAAAAATTATGAGAAAAAGAAAAATTTTTATTACCAAAGGCAACGCACGTTCAAACGTCATTTTATTTTTTCAACCAACTTCGTTTTTTCATCATCGTAATTATCAATGCTGCTATGTCTCAGTCGCGGATAATTAATTAATTTTTATTCGTTTTTTTTTTTCTCAAAAAAAGTCAGCTCGTCCACACTTACACGACAATTGCGTACACTTTGCCGTGCTAATTATACCGTGTATGCATGGCTACCTGTGCATGCTATTTAGTGTGTGCTTAGCGTAAGTTCAAGGTTTAGCAAATTATGACGATATACAACGATCGTTATAACGAACTATCACGAGTACACGAGTTACTCACAATGCATAATTATAATAATGAGTCCATATCGGTTGACTTATTAACCGCGTAATTGTTGACCGTTGATGATAATTTGTTCCACTATCACTACGACGTGTTTACAGAACAGATACAAGCTTCATTGTTGTCTTGAAAAAATGTAGGATTTTTCTTTTCTTTTCACGACCCTAACATCAGCAAGGATTGACTTTTGGTTGGTAGGTGCTGCCAACATAGAAACTTACTCTGTAACCAGAGCCGATCGGTTATGGCGAGTTTATTCGATCCTTTTTATGAACCCCCGAAGGATTTTGACGTTTCTCGACGTTCGTATCAACGTTGACAGACGTCATTGCCAAACGTCAAAGTACACGTGATCGTCCGTTCGGATAGAAAAGAAAAAAAATTAATAGAAATATGAAAACTCGTAGAATTTCTTTCAAATTTCCATTAATTTTACTTTTAATTTGCCGTAAATCATAGAAAACCAGACTGCCAAGGATGCTCGGTAACATGTGGCGAATTCTTTTTTGCGGTTCCCACGCTCTGTTTGACTGTCGTCTTTGTACAGGTTGTCGTTCTACTTCCTCGTCTGGGTTTCACGTCTGTCACGTCTGGCTTTCGTGTTTAAATTGACTTAGTAGAAATCTGGTGCTTTTACAAAATTCCTCGTCGCCCATCTTCGCACGACACCTGCATGCATATCTGTAAAAAGCACTTTTTTTCATTAACATAAATTCATCTATCTGGAATTGTCACGTATATACGGAGTCTGGGCGGAGATCAGTTGGGCGTCTGCCTTCCTATATTTACGTCAAGTCACAAACACGATATTTCGCATCCCGTAGTACAGCAAGGAGCGCGAAGTACGCGTCCCTGAAGTGATACAACTTTCCTACAAGACGCAAAGACCGTCCTGTCTTTCGTCATGGTATAAATCTCATAATTAGTCACAGATCGATAATCATTGTCGCGTCTATAAATCTCATTCGACGAGATACCCGTAACGCGTGCATACGAGATGTAGAGATTGATTGGAATGTGAAAAAAAAAATGTTTGCTTAAAATCACTTTGCCCCAACCCCCCACCTCGTTCCAAAAAAAATGTTATTTTCAATCAACGACAAGCTAATCGATCAAAGTATTGAAATTTTTTAATGCTTCACATTTCTTTTTTCTCTAGATTCCTATTAAAATTTCTTTACCATTAAACATGTATGGCATCGACTAATTAATGATATCCAGCAGCACGGTTCGTTGCATTTGTTTGAAAAGCGCGGATATTACGTGGTCGTGCTGGATCTCTCTCTTTCTGTTTGCTTGTGGGCGGCGGAGGGCGGTAGGGGGGCAGGAGGAGGGGGAAGGGAGACGACCACGTGCTCATGTGAAATCTTGACTTATAACACATAGTCGTCACGTAAGAGAAAAATGTGTAAACACACACTGGACTGTTGGAGCATGCGAAAATTATCGATATAGATAGGCATTTGAAATGTTTGTGCTACGTATGCTGCTGTATGGTATATATGTACAGTATATGCATATATATATATATATATATATATATATATTTGTATGTATATAAATATATACATATATCTATGTGAGCCGGTTTTAGTTCGTTATAACCTACGATAGGTGGTTTGCCAGTATCGAATCGGGGTTAGGCACATACCTCATTCTATACTAACATTAACATAGCAATAACCAGTGTACATATTGTAAAGCACATACTGTTTGCCGAATTAACATAGCTCGGTGGTGACGGCGTCCAGGAGCAATTGACACGATAACTTTCTGCCTTTGACGACGAATAATTGACGTTTAGAAGAAAACAAGGAAAAATAAAAACCTGCTACGAGCTTTTGGTTTCGATTGGTTTGATTGTCGTTGGGTCTCGTTAATTGGTAGCGTGGTCGAACGAGAAGTTTGGATTTTTGTATAGGACGAATTTGAATCTGAGACGGATTGTTGTTTTAGTATGAATTCTTTTGAGATATCACAATGTGGGATCGAGGTAGAAAAATTGTCGTGGAATTTGCGTTATCGGTTTAATCGGTATCTGGAATGTATCGCGTGTCGGGTGCGGCTCTTAGGAATCGAACGATCATCGAACCCTATAGATTTCCAAGTTATTGTTCGACAGGCTCAAAGGTCTGGTTCGGTTACGCTCGGACGCTTTAAGCGATCGTGGCTCGATCTGGTGGCGATAACGCGAAGCGCGAGGAACGCCTGGACTTTCGTCACTTGGAATTTTCAAGGTTGACTTTCTCGTACGATTTTGGCTAGAATCGTTGTGGCTTTGAAAAACTAACAATACAAAGTTTGAACCATTCGTATCCGCATGACGGCGACGTGAAATTGTCGCGGCCGATAGCTGTAGATGGCTGAAAGTGACTGGCGCGATCATCTCCGCCATTTAGCGAGTATTTAGTACAGGATGTCCGTCAATGTCTGCTAATGTCACGTCGTTTTCTGAAACAACTTTAAAACGCGACACACGCCTTCCTCCCATTATGTCGTTTGAGCTTTCATGGTCTGTCATTACGGTACAATAGAGGCTAGATAATCTAGATTCGACCGGCATAAATGCAGCCAGTTGGTCCGCACGGTTTTTCGAGGCATCTAACGTCAAAAACCACGGAGTAAAATCGCCCATGACGACGTAGACATCTAGGGAGAGTATGGCGCTCCGTAATTGGTCCATGCAAAGAGGATCAATAAGGATGCTGTGAAAATAAATTGTTATACCAACCCCTAAAAAACTACCCCCAACAAGACCGTGTGGCCTAACGGATAAGGCGTCGGACTTCGGATCCGAAGATTGCAGGTTCGAGTCCTGTCACGGTCGACGATAAAAATTTTTTTTTTTATTTATTCATACATAATCAGTAACTGTCGATCGTTATTGTTTTCTTCTCTCTATGATAATTTCAGTTATTTATATTATTTAGTCGCCTCGTGACTTATCGCGCTGCAACGTCATCGACCATCGCGTCCGTGAGCCAAAGCTTTTCATCCATGACGGTGCCTCTTTTCAAGGTTTACGATCTTATTTGCAGCCATTGATGGTCTTTAATAATAACAAATGAATGTACGCGTATTAAGCTCTCGTGTACACAAAGAGGCTAGTTATGCTAATATGCATATAATAGAGCGGTGGGAATAGGCTTATTAGAAAATAGTACTACTGATTCCATACAGTTAGCTCCACCTATATAACCTAGCATTACAATCGACCAACAACAATTCACGTATCCACGCGTTGTTACCCCGTCGCAAAAGACATCGACGCAGAACAAGAAATTGTTCGACAACGAAAACGGACCAATTGTACAACAGCAACAACAAGTCGTTCCGACCGAACATTTGGAATATACGAAATCGTCCTTTCTACTCGTACAGTATTGGGTTACCCATTGCGTCCCGGTTATCTCGGCGCTACAAAACTGCCCACGCGTCTTATCAAAGTTATTACAAATTGACTCTACTTAACCCTCGCGCATTGATTTAATGCTCTAGGACCATTGATTGGGCCGTGCAGTTTGTATATAAAAATACAACAACAAAAAAAGCACCAATTGCAACTGCAGTAACGTCATTCCTCTTGCGGCAATTTCTAACCGACTGGGCTTCAGTGCTTTGTGATCACCGTACGTGGCAACAATCGCTGCTGCGTCACGGACGACAGGATGATCGATTCTTGATTTGGAAAATTATTGCTCTTGTTGCAGCTTGCGAGTGAGTGCAGAACCGAGCCCCGCCGTCGAGCAGCAGCAACAGAGCAGCGCCAGGTCAGCAGGAAGATTTCGCCAGGAAGCGTTCGCCGCTAAATACTTCAGCAGTGCCAACCTAAGACTAGGACAAAACTTTTGATTCTTTACAAAAGACAGATTCACACACCCGCGCCGACATCGTAGAATGGTAGAAGGTGAACCCGACTCAAAGCACAATAATAGTGAGTATTGCGATTATTTTCTGACGTCTATTGCGACGTATCGCGTGCATTGTCGTCGTATGAGACGTTGAAGATTTGTTAAGTTATGAGGGCGTGGGTGGAAATTTTTTTTGCTACTTATTAAAAATCATATAAAATCACAATGATCGATCAGTGATTGTAGACGTGAATTTTTTGTCCTACATCGATGTAGCACAATTTGTTGATTGGCAGATTATTGCTTTTTTTTTTTTATTTTATCATCGCTAAGACACTTGTAACGGTAATGAGGAAGCGACGTTTTAATACTTGAACGGTGGCAATGATACTGGTTTGTTACGTCACTTTAACGGATGGCGTTGTGATACCTTGACGTGGTTTAACAAATCGCACAAATATTGATGGACGTTATATTTTTAAACTGGACTCGCATGTCTTATGTTACGTACGAGTCGTTATTCTCGTAACGTTGCTGCTTCCCGATCAACTTTTGGGGCCTTTCGATTCACGACGTTGCCCAATTTATTTGCATTGGACAATTAGGACACCTATTTCATGAGACGCCTTGGACTTTGCGAATTTCTTCAGGGTCCTTGGCTTCCTTGTAAATCAATATTTTGCTTGAGCCACGCGGTTTGCAAGGTGCCTTGTCTTAGTATCTTGTTTCTCGTTGGGTCACTTGTGCCTGCTTTGTTTTTCCAATTTTATCTACTAATTTTTCAGTCACTCATCATCACACGTAGAGTCTGACTGTTTGTATATATGTATATTATATTCGGACGAGTGCCTTGTGATCTGGTCCTTGAAATTCATTCAGTTCCCGCTGGACCGAGTTGCTTTGATCCGGTAGCAGCCTATTTCAACGTACAAGAACATAGTACATGTGTTGATACGTTTAAAGAAAATTCAATATTACAACCCGCCATTGATGTCAGAGGGGATGATTTCGAATGATAAAATTTTTTAAAAAATATTTTATAATTGATAATTGTAGGTATCGTTCATCGTGATTCTTGTGTTTCAGAGTGTGATGTAAAAGACGATCGCCCAAACGGCTGCGGTTCAAAGGACCTAGAACTTGCCGGTGAGTATTTTGGAAAATAACGAAAATTATTTTTCACCCCCTTGAGGTAATTGACGAAAAAATATTTGTATACAGGCATTGGGTCAAAGGGTAAACACCCTGACCCCGAAAAAGGAGCGTACGTAAAGGCTGATTTCGAAAAGGCTATCGAACTTACCGGTGAGTAGAATTACATTGTAAAGTGTATATATTTTTGTTGAAAATTTTGCTAACATTTTTTTTTCACGTACTTTCACGAAAATTAATAACGTTATTCATTGTGAATCAGTGAACTGACCTGTTGCGGTTGTCAGTGAAACTGTGTCAGTTTGACATATTTTTTATTAGCACGACACGCAATCGGTTTGTGTCTATTCTAATCAGTCGTACCAACAGTTGGTATCTATCGAACGCTTTCCTCATCTTCACTCACGTATGACGATTTCCAATGCATGTTGTTTCGCAATGTCTTATTTTACCTTCAACGTCGCCATTAGCATCCACCTATTAACGTGTTTTCGCGCCACATTTCACTTGGATTTTTCGAAATTTCCCAATGACGCTTTGTCAAGAATACTACTTACCATATAATACAGTTTACCGACAGTGTTCACAAATATTGACAAATTCAACCTGGACATTTTCTAGCGATCTCTTTTCCTGTGTCTTTTTATTAAAAATTTCAAACATACATCCAAGTCCCACTTTTACCTAGAAAGTAATACATCTTTAACGCTTAAGTGTTTTCAACAAAAAAATGAAAAAATCTCAAATTTCCTACGTGCCAGGTACTGTACCCGAGAACAGGCTGGTCATTATCGAATTGCTATTTTGCGATTTGAATTTCTCGGCAAACTACTAATGTGTTTACATGACGCATTATCACTCTAGATTGAATTCCGACATGCGTACCGCCAACCGTCGGCTATCGTATATTTGTACGAATATGTAAATCGGACAGTTAAACTGCTGGTTGATCGTGATCTTATGTAAAACATACTTTCGCAGTTGTCAAACATGAAAATACGAACGCGATTGATATTACGCAAATCGTCATTAAACGAGCCTGACCATTTTCGAGTCAACACTTAAAGCATCGTCCAAATAATTCATAATGCGACAAGACCTTAACCCAATGACAAAATTTTGTTAATTTTGAGCCTGTTTCGTTGGATCGTCCGTAGCGATAAAAGCGTTAGAAAAAAATAGGATCAAATAATTTTCTATATTTCTATGATGTTTTTCCATGATTTCGCGAAACATCAGAAAAGTCAATGTACGCTGAAATTAAATTGCCAGAAAAATGATGCAAGTATGCTTATCATTGAGCATTCACAAGTTCGATCGGTTATTTCAGATCAGTTGTGTAAATTTGTACAGTAAAAACTGTACCTGGATAGATTTAAAAAATAATTAATTAAGAATAAAAAACTCGACAAATTTAACGACGACACCTGATTTCACGTTTTTATCGAGAATCTCAGTCGTTTGCAAACAGAAAAAGACATTTTACCAGCTACTAAAATCAAATTTACATACTACGGCAGTCAACTGTTACGAATAGCTGTGATTTTTGGTTGTTGTTACGCAATTATACAAACGCGACGACATCATTGACAAGATAACAAGAACATTTGTACAGACGATGGCAAATTTTGTAATAATCGCAAAAGACTCGTGAGTCGAAATAATAATAATAGCTATTAACCGAAACTTCCTGTACAATTATACGTCCATTAATTCGCATTATAATAATAAAAATTATTGCAAGTTCCTTACGTAACGTGCACCAGGAGGAAAATGAAAAATGATATCACTGGTTACTTAACCAGGTGAAGTCAACGGTAGCTAATATCAAAATGTCCACCGTTGCACCTCGCTCTTAATCGTTAAAACAGAAATGCATAACGCGAAACCCATAGACTATCAACTGGTTGAATTGTCCTGTTGAGTAATGAAAAAAATAAAAAAATAAAAATATTGTATTAATCTTTCAGAGTATGGCAAGTTTCACTACTTCCTGCTCGCAGTATGCGGGTTCGTCAGCACGAGCGAAGAGATGGACGTAATTTCTATGTCCTTCATCTTACCAAGTGCACAATGTGACCTTAAGCTCGATACCCAAGCCAAGGGATGGCTCAACTCCATAATCTTCATAGGCATGATGGCTGGTGCCTATGCGTGGGGCTCAGTGGCAGATGCCCTGGGTCGTCGCAAGGTACTAATCGCCATTTCATTCACGAACGCTCTGGCCATCGTAGCCTCCAGCTTCAGTCAGTCTTACGAACTGTTCTTGTTCTTCAGATTCCTTAACGGCGCTGCGTGAGTATAAGAGCTGAGAAATTTGAAAAAATTTTCTTGACCATTTATTTTGGCGATACTTTTGGCGCTGGATGAAGCCTAACCTAGCCTAACGGTACCACTTTTTATTTCAGCCTCGGTGGCAGCGGACCTGTCATCTGGTCCTACTTTGCGGAATTCCAGCCAAAGTCCAAACGTGGCTCCATGTTGTCATTCATGGCTGCCTTTTGGACTCTTGGAAATCTTTTCGTGGCTGGTATGTATATTCGATGCGCAATACTCGTACACTCCTGCTCGTATAGTTTATGGTTAATTGGAATTTGAACGAGGTCAAACCTTGATTGGATTGATCATCTCTATCTGGGACGACCTCCGGATCGACTGTTTCGGATGATTTATTTATTTTTCTCCAATGCCTTTCAATGCTATGGAATAATTATTGTCTTTGTATCATTGGTTCACGTTGGTTAAGTTTTGATGGTGATTTCATTTTTGCTCAGGACTTGCCTGGTTGGTCATCCCTCATGTCACCGGTATCGTGAGCGCCACGTTCACATATAACTCTTGGCGAATCTTCCTGCTGATATGCGCTGCTCCTTCCTTCATAGTGGCGGGGCTGCTTCTGCTGCTACCTGAATCCCCAAAGTATCTTTTATCTCGTGGTCGTCACGAAGAGGCCTTGGACATCTTTCGTGGGATCTACGCCATCAATACCGGCAAGCCTCGTGACACGTACATGGTAAGATATCTAAGAAAAATTAATAAGCAAGGAACGAAGATGTTGAAATTCATAATAATACGCCTGGACCCAAGGTAAAAGAACTGATCCTCGAAGACTACATTGCGCCAGAACCACTGAAACCTGGCGCTGAGGAGAAGAACAAATACAAAATGATGCTCGGCGACATCATAGACAACAGCAAACAGCTCTTCGTCTCGCCGATCCTCCGCTTCACGATCATCTCGATCGTGATCAACTTCACCTTCCACATTGGTTATTACGGTCTCATGATGTGGTTCCCGGAACTGTTTAATCGATTCGACGAATTCAATCGCGATCATCCCAATCAGGTCGCCTCTATCTGCGAGGTCACCGATTACGTCGTTAACAAAGGATCGCACAGCGTCTCGAACGTTTGTTCGGCCAAGATCAGTGATTCCGTTTTTATAGATTCGTTGATCACCGTCGCCTCTGCAATACCGGCCAATATCGTCGCTGTACTTGGAATGGATCGTCTTGGACGCAAGTTCTTCCTCGGTCGGTATATCTTTCGACTTCTTAAAAAAAATCAACTGTAATAACAAGAGTCGCGATAAAATAATTTTCCTTTCCTATTTTTCAGTCTTCAGTACATTGTCTTCCGGTCTCTGCTCCATCGGTTTGTACTTCGTGTACAACAAGTATCACAATCTGATTGTATCCGCCTTCTTCAGTGGTGTTATCAGCTGTGGTAATGCAGCTCTCGACTGCCTTATCACCGAAGTCTTCCCGACGAACTTACGTGCTACCGGTATCGCCATTTCCATGGTGGCAGCACGTCTCGGTGGTATCATCGGTAATATCGTCATTGCACAACTTCTGGATATGTACTGTCCAGCACCCACCTTCATCGTTGCAGCACTTCTCATTGGTGAGTTATTTTTTCTTAATGAAAAAATCAAAATTCTTAGTTAAGGTGACGGATAAATATGACATGATTTTTTTGCGTTTGTTTCTTCGTTCTTTCAGGTGGTGGTCTGCTCTGTTTATTCTTACCGAACACAACGCGCGAACCACTTTCTTGACCCCGGCAAAATGTCTACTAAGGAAGAAACCTTGTATAGTCATTAATGCATTTGTATTAAATATTATAAAACTTTAAGAGAACACGGCAACACAAGCTCGCGCCAACAGTCACACATGGTAGATTTAATGAAAATGGAAAGAAAAAGAAAAAAAAAGTAAGACCATAGCCGTTGTATACCTGATGATTATTAACATACGTAGTGAGTAGAAAATAATTACGACTTGTTAAATGGATTAATTGAATTAATCCATATTATATGTATACGTATTTGTACGACGAAGCAGGATATATTCGTCTATTATGATTGTTTATTACCAAGATCTTGAAGGCAAGCTGAATGACTCTCATGGATGAACATTTTGTCCAACTTACACGATACATATAACGTAATCGAAGATCTACACTCGCGATTAACAGCGGTCTGAATTTTTGGGAGAATAAAAAAGTCCTTTCATGTGAAGGACCATCCATTGTTATATATCGTTCTTTCTTCTCTTTACAGTCCTGGGGGAATTTTTCAGAAAATTGCCTTTATTCTATGGGACCAAGAATTTTCGTTTCTGCTCATAATTCCATCAGAGTGATGCGCACTGTAGATGTACATCCATGTTGATTTTTTTGTTTATTAATTTCTTGTACTCTACAATGAAGGTATGCGAATATTATATTGTTATGTACGGTTGTACGAGTGAGGTATTGTTGTCCCTTGATTTTTTGGTAGTGTTGTTGTGATGTTCTGTAAAGAAAACAATGGACTGACTTGATCGACATGAAACATGTGAATCGTATGTTTAATGAACCAAAAGACCGTTGATTTGTTTCAACAATTGTTTAAGGTAACAAGTATTATTCGATTGAGCGAATGCTATCAAAAATGATAAGGATTGATACCAACGAGCTGGTTAGCAATGCTTTAAAGCGATCTCTGTCTGTCTACGATCTGCAACTTTCTCGCAGTGCCATCACTGGCGTATTTCTTTACGTTTTCGTGGAACGTATTTGTATAATAAATTGTTGTTGGTTGCCTCACGTGAAACTATGGACACTTGTTTGTTTTCGTACCTTCTTGTTAATTAACAAAAAAAACATTGTAGCATCGTTGATGCACTTAGGCACGAATCAATTTTCGTGCCACCCGACTTGTTTGGCGAATTTCGGCTACTTTGTGCAGTAATGGGGGTCCATTTAGTAAAAAAGTCTTGTTATAGTTACGTTGCCGTGAATCGATGTTCGATCATAGCAATGATCGACTATGAAGCTGTCGCTTCAACCGCGGGTTTACAGCGACAGTCATAATTTGACAAATGGAGATTTCGAGGTTTATTTATTATAAATATAATATTTAAATCGGCCATGGACCCCAGATTCGGTGGCGCGTAGTTTGTAGCGGACCGTCAGAAGAACTATAAATATCGCGCGCTCAATGTTTCAGTTCTTTGCTGCGAGAGTATAAAGTGTGTCTTGTACGTTGTAGGTAGTATGAAATTTTTGCAGAAAGTAAAAATGTTTAATAGGATTTGTTGACTTATTAAGATTATTGGGATTTTGTGAGAATGAGAAATTATTAGTAGAGTCAAATGATTGGAGAACATTGTAACTTTTATTTGTTAAGTATACAATTGGTCTCATATTATTTATATAACGATAGACGAAGACTTTACTCCCTCATCATCTTCTCTTTTTGACGGGCAAGCTTCTTCTTGCTCAACTTCTTTTTCGATGGTTCCTCTTCTGTCGCTTTTGCAACAACATCCTCCTTTTCGGTTAGTACCACTTCGATGTGGCATGGTGAACTCATGTATGCTACGAAGGAATTTTTGAAATGTAAAAGTCTATTAGGATCAATGAAAACAGTGCAATTAATTAAATATTTATACGTACGATTAATGCGACCATGAGCTCGGTAGGTTCTCCTACGGAGGCGAGCAGCATGGTTCACTTGTATGTGATCGATTACAAGACGGTCCACATCAAGACCCTTGTAATCTGCATTACTTTCAGCATTTTTAAGAAGCTGCAGTAAAAATTCTGCAGACTTCTTAGGCCAGCGACCTGGAGCATTATATTATTGAAGTTAGCATACAGCACTTCTCAGAGAAAGATACTTTAATAAATATATGATCACCTTGGGTAGTTCCAAACTGCTTAGCCTGGGCACACCTGCCAACTCCACCATTGAATCTGCGGAATGGAACGCACTCTTTGTGCTCTACCACATTTTTCAAGTACTTCTGTGCCCTCCGAAGGGCCATGTTTTTGATGGCGCGAGCAGTTTCATGAGTATTCTGTCAAGGTAACAATTTGTTTAATTTTTACGTCAAAACAAGAGAAACAAAAATCAAAAACGTCTGTCACAAACTCTATAGAATTTAACATTGTCGTGATAAACATTATCCCTTCAAATAAATAGCACATGTCAATTCCGCTTTCGAGCCTGACAAATTCGTCTCTTAATCTAACATTGATAAACAGATAATATCCGAATCCAGTAGTGTCAAAAACTTGGCGAATTGTGATAAAACGAAGTTAGCAATTTATATTATTAAAATAATTCAAATCATTGAAATTCTAAGAAAGCAAAGACATGCCTGTTCTACGAGCATTGAGTGAGGTTAGTTTAACAAACTTTAACCAAACATCCATTGTTTACCTTGAAATGTACTCTGAGGTTAGAGCCGCGCGCTTTGCACGACTTAGTCGTGTTCAGCGGTTCATTTGAGTAACGTCCCATCGCCACCTGAAAAACACGGAAAGATTCAAGCACTTTGTATTAGACGGCAGACGGAAACTAAACAGTGAAACAAGCGTCGCGAGTGGTTCGGTGTCACACATATTCGTTGTGATTTTTCACGTTTGTCTCAATTCGGGAGTGATATTTTGTATGGCAAAATTATTCGGCAGATTATTAGTTACAACTCAGTGAAACTCGGGTTTCGAAATTCACGACGATTTCATGGATGTGATTAGATTCGTGATACGTTGCAGTAAGGACCATACCTCTTCTCTAAGCGACGTTGTAGGAAAAGACGTCGCAACTTTACTGTGCAACACACTTCACTTCCTCTGAGATGGCGTTGATGGTTGTGACTTATAGTCCACTGTAGTAAAGTTCCATTCAGGTATAATATACAATTTGTTTCTTGTATTCTCATAGAATTTCAACAATTTGATTTTGTGACGTACACAATTATTTTCTGGGCCAATAACGTAAGGGGTATACTGTAGCATTGAGGTTAGTTTAATTTCAATAAAGTATAATTGAGCGAATTATCATTGTGACGACGATGAGATTTGTATAAGGTTAATTGTGAAATTGTTTCTCTATGGAACTCTAGGGGATTTGACTGTACATGAATCGCCCGCGATTCAGGAGGAGATCCATATAACCTTGTTTTGTGTTTCTTGTGCAATTTTTACGAAAAAATATGTCGAATGTCGCGATTGTACGGCATCCTTGTGATCTGTCAGTGATCTCTCAATAAGTGATATAAGTAATTTGTGAAAGTTCCTGTGTATTGTCAACGTGATATCTTTTCTGCTTGACAGATCGGTGCTTGACAGTTCATCTTTGACCACATCCTTAGAGATAGCTGTACATTTTTGTGATATCTTGTATATCCGTAATACGAATAAGTGCAGTAGAATATTTGTAGCACCGGCGACAAGTTAAATAAAATTAAGGGAAGCCCAGTGCAGCGTTTTATTGAATATAACGTAACGTAATAATTAGGATTGTAGATTGAGCTATATACTTTGGAATAGATTTGAAGCTCTTTTATAGCTTCATCATAAAATAAGTCTAACAGTTATTTTAATTAATATATCTGTGGGAAGTAGTGGTTCTTTCTATTTGAAGTTGTTATTGCGGTATAATAACAAATGTCGAAAAATAAATTAAATCTTACATTGCCACCTGGTTCAATCGAACCAGTACCAGCAGTATCACCTTCACCACCAGTTCCACCTTTACCGGTTTATGCAGAACCACCTGTGATTCCGGAGTAAGGGACTTATTAATGGTTTTAGACTTGTTATTATAATTATTCATTATAATATTTGATTTTTATTACAGCGGAGTAATGGGAAAAATGAGTATAGATGCTATACAGGAAAGATTGGAAGAGTTGGAGATGGACGAAGAGCAGAGAAAGAGATTAGAAAGTTTTTTGGGACAGAAAGAAAAAGTTGGTGAATTGTGTGATGAGGATTTTGAAAAACTTGGGGAATTGGGTGCTGGTAATGGTGGTGTTGTTATGAAAGTCAGACATAAAAAGTATGGGCTTATTATGGCACGCAAGGTAATATTCTACTAAATGGAATTCAGGAATAGAATACTCAAATATCATTTTATGTTAATGTTAATGTCATATTTTCATAGCTGATTCATTTGGAAGTCAAGCCTGCAATTAAGAAACAAATTATAAGAGAATTAAAAGTTCTTCATGAATGCAACTTTGCACATATTGTTGGATTTTATGGTGCTTTTTATAGGTATGTTTTAAAATCTTTTTAAATATTGTCTTATTGTAATTAATGTTATGATTAATGAATTATTATAGCGATGGCGAGATTAGTATATGTATGGAATATATGGATGGTGGATCGCTTGATCTTATACTGAAAAAGGCTGGAAGGATACCGGAATCGATTTTGGGAACCATCACTGCCGCGGTAAGTAAAGGAATTTAATGTAATCAATATCTTTTATTTTATGTATGCTAGAACATCACACTGCATCCTTTAACAAAATCTTATTCTTAATATTACTTAACGTTATAATCACAATAACAGTTCCTACATTCCTCCTGCGATATTAATAATAAGTTTCCTGCTCCATGAATCCTCCTGGATATTTCCGAAGACTCCATCTCCTAAGCTCATCGTAGATCCAGAGAAAAGCACCGAAAGGCAAACATGGCCAGTACCAAAACGCGTCAAGTGGCATAGTTTTTAGTACCTTTTCGGTTCCCGGCACATAAAGTAAAATACCTGTCAAGACCACTTCAAAAACAAATGAAAAATTGAGAAACCAATTTCCCATACCCTGTTTAAATATGGAATTCTTTCTTGTCTTGCAAATAATAAGATCCACCATTTGCGTTATCACTATAGAGATAAAGTAACCGGTACGAGCCTCGTTCAATAGATCCATCCTATCATTGTAGGTCCAATTCTGTCCATATGAATCAGTAAGATCATTAACAGCCTTGGATTCCCAGACAGTTCTAAGTCCAAACAAGTCCTTTGGCAGAAATCCATTATAAGCCAGAATAACAAAGTACGAATAGAATCCAGCAAGTGATTGAATCATTCCTATCTGTCCATAAGTCATCGATATCAATCTTTTATTCACCAGTCTATCGTGCTGAGGATTTCTTGGTGCACGTTGCATAATATCAGATTCTGGTTTCTCATAAGCAAGCGCAATGGCTGGTAATAAATCTGTGCCGATATCTACACAAAGTACCATTTGTATAACAAATGGTAATGGTATAGAAAGTACTATACTGCTCAGTAATGGTAACATCTCTGGTACGCCAGACGTAAGCGTGTACGTAATAGATTTCTTTAAATTATCAAATATCAATCGTCCCTCTTCAATTCCAGTGACAATCGACGCGAAATTGTCGTCCATTAAAATCATATCTGCTGCATTTTTTGCAACGTCCGAACCAGCTATACCCATAGCAACGCCAATGTCTGCTTTTCTCAATGCCGGCGAATCATTTACACCGTCCCCGGTCACTGCCACAACTTCTCCAAGTCTTTGACAGCTTTCAACGATAAGTAATTTTTGTTGTGGTGACGTGCGCGCAAAAACTATTTCCTCATAGGCTCGTATAATATCATCCAGTTCATAACTTTCCATGTTCCTCAGTTCACTTCCTGTCACAACAATGGCTACGGAGTCCTCTTCCGCCACTTGGGAATACGATTTACTCTGCAATATTGCCCTTTCATATTTAGTCTCATGACCTTCTCCAATGATACCAACTTTCTTGGCAATGGCCATGGCGGTCACAGGATGATCACCGGTCACCATTATTAATTTGATACCAGCAGTCCGACATTTCTGTACGGCTTCCGGTACAGTTGGCCTCGGCGGATCTAATAGACTCACTAATCCTACGAAACGGTAATCACCCGTTGGGAAATTGTATTTACTAGGCATTTCGGTATTAAATTTATAATCTGGTCCATAGTTTGAGAATGGCAATATTATGTCACAATAAGCCAAGACACGTTCGCCAAGGTAACCCAGTTCTGTACAGGCTTTTCTCACTGCTGATAAATCAGTACTGGTCATCAATGTGGTTTCGCCTTCAGAACCCAAAATAGTCGAACAAGATTCCAATATTATTTCTGGAGCACCCTTCAGTATCATTATATAAGAATCGACGTCCTTATGTATGGACATTTGATATTTACTAGCAGAATTGAAAGGCAATTCTGCTACCTTTGGATGAGTGGAACGAAACTTTGATGTGTAATGTATCTGTTCACAAAATTTTAGAATTCCTGTTTCAGACGCATCTCCAATAACTTCCCTTTGTTCAATCGGTACACGTTGATCCGGTTCAGATTTGAATTCTGCTCGCAGACAAAGTGTGGCGTCCTTGACGAGAGCATTGAAATCTGGTTTTTCTACTAGGATGTCTCTTTCGGCTCCCAATTTCTGCCCTACAGGAAAATGATGTCTGGTGTGGGCACACCAGACATTTGATACCGTCATTTTATTCTGTGTCAGAGTGCCAGTCTTGTCTGAGCAGATAGTAGATGTGGATCCAAGTGTTTCTACAGCTTCAAGATTTTTCACAAGACAATTTTTCCCAGCCATCTTCTGCGCTGTCAATGTCAAGCTTGTCGTCACTGTCACAAGCAACACTTCTGGCACATTGGCTATTATTATTCCAAGCAGATAAGTAAATGCTTTCATAAGATTAGGTTCCAGTGAAAGTGATAGTGCGAAGAATAAAATTCCACAGATCAGTGCAACAAAAGTTATTATATGAACAAAGTGTCGGATCTCTTTAGCTATGGGAGTCTCAGTTTTTTGTATATGTGAAGTCAGTCCTGCCAATCGACCAATCATTGTTCTGTCACCAGTTGCTATAACAATACCACGACCTTCTCCAGCGACGGCAAAGGATGAGAAGAAAGCAATATTTTGCGTCTCTAAGGGATTATTGTCAGTGGGATAATCAGTTCTTGATACTGCAACACTTTCCCCAGTCAGACTGGAATTTTCTACTCTAAGTCCTTGACACTTTGTTATCCTTATGTCAGCTGGTACTTTGTCACCAAGTCGAATTTCAACCAGATCACCTAGTACCACGTTCTCAGTAGCCACTTGCATCCTGGTACCTTCTCTTATCACCACTGCATAAGTCGGTACCATCTTATTGAAGGAATCCATAACTTTGGTGTTTTTACTTTCTTGTATATAAGCAAAGAATCCAGAGATTAAACAGATTATCACAATGATCACACCCAGCCATTCTATAGCCTCTTCATCATGGTGATCGAGGAAATAATTTATGAAGAACAAGATGAAACACAGCACTGCGCATGACCAGAGCAGACCAGCAAAACCACCACACATGCTTCTCAAAAACTTTATGTACTCTGGTGTTACTTTTGGTGGTGTCAAACCGTTTGGTCCATCCCTTAATAAAATCATTTGAGCATCCTGATTTTTCAAGCCTGTCTCGAGATTGGTATTAAGCTTAAGGCAAAGATCACCGAGCGGAATTGTATGATCATTCGTATCAAATTCATGATGCAGATCAGTGAGCTCATCCTCTGTCAACTTCTTTTTCACGTTAACTGAAGATATCGCTTTTGCTGTGATATGCGAAGTTTTCCCCATTGGTTTGGACATATTTTACGTATATTAATTATTTCACACAGGTAATGTTATTCTAACCATTGCAGTTAAATCGCCATTTTAACATTTATCGATTAATTATTCTGTAATACCATCAATTGTTTCAAGGTCGACTGGATGTGACGTTTTCATTTCTTCATTTCTTTCATGTTCTAGGTTCTTAAGGGCTTGAGTTACCTGCGCGACAAGCACGCAATAATGCATCGTGATGTAAAGCCTAGTAATATCCTGGTGAACAGTGCTGGTGAAATAAAAATTTGTGACTTTGGTGTTTCTGGCCAATTGATTGATTCCATGGCAAATTCCTTTGTCGGTACCAGAAGCTATATGTCGGTCAGTATCTAGATATGGAAAGTGTGTATTATTTTAGTCCAACTTCAATGTCGAAAATATATATTCTTTTACACCTTCAGCCGGAGAGACTGCAAGGTACTCATTATTCGGTACAAAGTGACATCTGGTCCCTAGGACTGTCCTTAGTAGAAATGGCTATAGGAATGTATCCAATTCCACCACCTGATGCGAAAACCCTGGCGTCGATATTCGGAACGCAACCTGGACAATCTCCAGCAGAGAGTACCGCCACGAACAGTGTATCCACACCAACTTCACAGTCGCCGGCTCACAGTACGTATAGAATAATTTTATTAAAAAATATTGTAATCCAGAAACATAGTGCTGGGTATCAATCATATACTAAATATCATCTTTGAACGTTGATACTGAAGCAAGTCCTTTGTTTCCTTTAAAGATGCAAGTAGCCCACGACCCATGGCGATATTCGAGTTGCTAGATTACATAGTGAACGAACCACCCCCTAAGCTGCCTGCTGGAATTTTCAGCAATTCCTTCACAGACTTTGTGGATCGCTGTCTGAAGAAGAATCCGGCTGAAAGGGCGGATTTAAAGACGCTTATGGTGAGTTTGACTCAATGTAGATTACAGAAGTAAGTTTTGTTCCAATAAAATGTCATTAATGGTTTAATTTATCTAGAATCACGAATGGATTAAGAAAGCTGAGCTGGAGAACGTGGACATTGCCGGTTGGGTATGTCGCACTATGGATTTGCAGCCGACAACACCGACACGTTTGGCGAACGTACAGTCCTGAATAAATGTCACTCTTACATACTTGACTACGTACATCCGCGTTCAGTACTCCTAAGTCGTTCTTGATTTCATATGTTTCTATTTCGCTCGTTTCTCTTAATTTCGGGTTTTGTTGTCATCGATGTTTTACGTAAATTACGACAGTGGCGTTTTTCACTTGTGTATCTCTGAACCTTTACCTTTTTTATATTCGCATCTACCCCTTTCTTTATTACCTAACATTGAGCTCTCAAAGCTGCGTAAAACCAAGCAGATTCGTGTTCTTATCACTGGCAGGTGCCAAGTCAGTCCGGACGGCCGTTAAGACTCACACAATATTCATCTCGCGAATTTGTACGCGTGACTTCTTCGTTTCGGTCACGTTAGCATTATTTCCTTGCGAGATTTGGAAAATAGACGTGTGAATCAGTTTGGACTGGGATTTGTACTTGGAGTTGATGAGTCGTAAATACAGATACAGGTACTATTTATTATGTCACGTGGCAAACAAAGTATTACAATTAATAGTACGTGCGATCTATTCGTATATGAAGATACATAGAAAAATTGAGATGTATGTTTATCACGTCCCGATTAATGGGTGACACGATAATGGTTTTAAAAATGCAGTGCGCCACTGTGCTTGAACATATTTTTTTACCCTCGAATCCTCAGGGTATTTCGATTCGCTTTTGTTTACTCTTTAAAAAAAGTATGTAAGATAAACAGTTCTAGTATAGGTTTAGTATCGTTACGAAACTCACAAGCGAAAATGTGTCGTATACTCCGTGACGAGAGTTAGGACAGGCCGCGAAGTACGTAAGGGCGAAAGAGAGGGTTTAAAAAGCTGGGCATCAATTTACATAGAGATAATTCGATAAAAATATTTGAATAGAGATGTTAGATGTATTATTAAGATTTGTACCTGAAAGCTGTAGAGTGTTAATTCCACCAGCGAGCAAACCTTGAGCCATCGTCATTTCGAACGTTGTATTGGTGCTTCTTCACGTTCTTTTTTTTCTTTATAATACGTAAATGTATACATTGTATCTTCGACGAGTCAGATAGACCAAATCGATAAACTCGCCGTTCGAGACAGTCGCACGGAATTTTCATTCAATTTTTCATTTCTTTTTGTATCTGTCAAACGTTGGCTCGATCTTGTAAAGAGAAGTAGAGCCACTTGTATTATCAGTTGCTAATTACGAGTACCTCAAGAAAGTTCAATTCGAGAGCAACGATTGCGCTAATCGAACGATAACGAAGGATCCTGCAAAATAGCGATTACGAATATGGGACAGAAGTGTTTCTGCGAATGTAGCTCTTAGGAGCCGATCTTTTCTTTTATGCGATATTCCACATACCATAGGCATTAGGGGTATCCATCTGTAATGTGCTTTTCTTTCAGATTGCTAAACAGTTCAAAGAGCCACATTACTCATTGGTATTTCTAATGCTTAACGAATCCCCGCTGCACATGTTAAACGAGGAAACAAATAAATAGACAAACGACTATAATAGATAGAAAGTAAAACTGCATATATGAGATTGATGTGATATCTTATCCGTTTTAAAGAAACGTAAGAGACCAGCGAACGGAGCAGACTAGAAAACTATATTATAACGAAGACACAAATATATTAACGCTATGGCTCTCAAGTACAGAAATATCGTCATCCTTTTCAACTTAAACCTAAATCGGTCATAATTATGAACTCGATATCGATTCTACAAACACTCTTTATGTGTCGATGTTGATTGGTTGATATTCGCCTAATTTATATATATATAATTTATATATATATGCATAAAATACGTTCTTTCGTCGTATATAGAAGAAATCGCAACGTGTAGCCATTTAATAATCCTTAGCCACTTCCGGTTTGGCTTAAAACGTTATCGGAGTTTATTGAGAATATAAAGTGCAATGTGATGTTCGCAATGTGCAGTGAGTGTGAGAATGAGACAGTGTGTATGCGAGGGAGAGAGAGATAAAGGGAGAGAGAGAGAGAGAGAGAGAGAGAATAAATACAGTGCGCATTAGCCTGCCTAAGCGTTAAACGCCCAAGAACTGATCTTCTCGTATTTCATTTAGAAAATTGGAGTGAAGCACTGATAACGTTATTACTTCTTTGTTCTTCGTTTATGAGAAAAAGATTTTTAAAAGAAGCCAGTATGCGTTTAGCGCTATGCTCGATATACGCAAATGAGACACGTGTCCAGAATAAAGGCATTTATGTGAAATGGGTGGTTTCGTTTCCAGTGCTGTTTATCCCTGAGATGTATTGATCGAGTGATCGATATTTTAGCACTTATGAAATTGCATGCACATTCCTGGCCGTAAGAAGTTGTGCATAATACTTGTAGTTTTAATGATATTCTATATTATCTGTATGTTATAACAATAAAATGCTAATTATTCGATCATCGTACGGGTCTTGATTTATTGAACCAAACTTCAGCTTACGCAAGACCAATGCTTTGGATTTTTCGTTTACATTACTTTTCGTCGAAGGGTGGGAGGTACATATAAGCGTCAGCAAGAACTCGGAGCTCTCAATCTTCCGAGAGCTGGTGTCCTATACTGGTCTCTTGGATGTCTTCGTTTATCCATTGCTTTCATTCTTGCATCTCCATTTCTCATTCTTGCATGCATTTCTCCGATCTTCTTACTTCACTTTATCCCACATCTTTATGTTCACATTATATATCCCACTTCTTTCACACAATTCCCAAAGTCCTCACTTTCCCCGTTGATTTCCGTCCTTCCTCATCGACTAAGCTAATCATTCCTATTTTTCTTTACATACTCTCAATTCTTATCATGTCTCGCATCCCTAAGAAAGGTCGATTCTATTGGTTTCGAAAAGTGAACAAAATCGCACCATTGGGATACAATGAATTTAGCCTTCTAGAGGAGCAGCACCTTTGCAGCACCCGTGACAGTCAACACTGTCAAATCGGTCAACATTGTCGCATTCAGCACTGTCAATATGGTTAACATTACCACAGTCAA
>JARQTG010000085.1:0-220158 GCA_030142615.1 Syrista parreyssii
GGGGCGAGGGGGACGCGAAGGGTAGGGGAGAAGGGGAGAGGGGAGGGGGGGTCGAGAGGGAGGGAGGAGAGGGAGGGGTCGAGAGGGAGGGAGGAGAGGGAGGGGTCAAAAGGGTGGGAGGGCTGGAGAGGGAGGGGCCGAGAGGGTGGGAGGGTGGAGAGGGGAGGGGAGGGGTCGAGAGGGGGGTGGGGGGGATTGGGAGGGTGGGAAGGGGAGGGGAGAAGTGGAGAGGGGATGGAGGGGTTGAGAGGGGGAGGAGAGGGGAAGGGGAGGGGGTCGAGAGGGAGGGAGGGTGGAGAGGGGAAATGGGGACGGGGAAGGGGAGAAGGGGAGAGGGCGAGGGGAGGAGTCGAGAGGGAGGGAGGGGAGGGGAGAGAGGTAGAGAGGGGAAGATGAGAGGGAGAGGGCGAGGGGATAGGGAGGAGGGGAGAGGGGGATGGGAGAGGGAGAGAGGGGGGTGATGGAGGGGGCGACGGGGAGAGGGGGTAGGGGGTCGAGAGGGGAGGGGGAGGGAGAGGGAGAGGGGAGAGAGGGGCGAGACGGGGGAGGGGTTAATCGAAGGAAGTTTTTGTTTTGTCCTGCTCAGAAAAGTTCTTTCGCACATCTCTTAATTATATACTTTACGCTGTCTATTCGCTGCCATTAAAAAGCACGTAAAAGGCGAATTTTATGTTATGTTAGGACTGCCCGTGGAGTGTAACCTAGCTGGAAATCGGCAATCAACGTCTCTGGACAGATTTAGTCTAGACTTCCCTCTTACCGAACTCCTTTGAACTCCTGAACAGGTCGAAAATTTGTGAAAGCTCGGAGCGTTTGAAGAGGCTGTTCCGTGAGGTATTCCTGGTGGTGTTAGCACTAAATGAATGACCTGCAGTGGAAGGTGAGTTGCGTGGTCAGCCAAGTCAATTCCTGAAGAAGGAACGCCTCGCGAGCAGGCATAGACAACATTGGCACACATCTTCATGGAGATCGGACCTGACGTCAGAAGGTTTGCTTGCTTATTGACTGTTCGAGGATCCGCAGATTGAAAGGACACGACATGTAAACTGCAGACTATGCAGAACGTCCATGATAGAGCATGGAGGATTATGATCTTGCGCAATGGTAGCTTGATGCCTATCTATATGTCGGCAGTGGTTATACGCAGGTTAGGGTGGGTTAGGTTAGGTTGTTAGTTCATGGCAGTAGGTATGTGTGAATAACCGAGAAGCGCACATTCGTTCAGGATCTGGAGCGAGGTCCCTGCTGAATAGGCAATTATCGAGGATTTGCCAATGTTCAATAGGATAAGCGCTCGGCACCTAACCGATCGCCACATTCTTCGGCTACAATCAATACGTCGTTAGTGAGCGAGTGTTTCGTTTGATGATACGAGTGTTGGTTGATCGTCGAACGGCGTTTCCCTTTACGCTCGTTTATCGCGTCTGACTTCCGGCACCGTTTATTCCACGCCTGGCGCTAAATAAAGTAATTTCTCTCCCCTTTTGCCTCCTTGCCGCAGTGGACAGCCGATTCCTTCTCGATTCCTCTCGAGAATATTCACGCGAGAACCGCCTGAGCCATAGCTCGGTATTTCGGTTCAGTTGACTCGATCAACTTCGACTCTCGAATTAACTTACAGTTTATTGGATTGCTGTCGATGAGAAGTCAATGGAGTCCAATTGAACTGGCGAATCTATATTTCCACATGTTTTGCTTACGCCTAGTCCTAATCGCATTCAACGATTTATCATATGTGACATGGGTTTCCTTGTGACTGCAATCAACTGGACAAACGGGCGTTCAAATTGAAATATATTTCCGGAATATATTTCAATACGCTGAAACACATGCATGCGCACATCGAAATTAGGACACCTACTCGATAAACAATCAATATACTTTGTATGATATCTTTGCCTTATAAGGAAATGCCTACAATGAAATAGTAAACTCGAATTATGCGTTTCGATACAAAAATCAGTGCGTGGAGAGGAATCCGTTATGAGTCGAGGTGAGGGGCCTGACGTCAGATCTCGTGTATGCGATACTATAGTCGGTCCACAAGTTCAGTGTATTTTTTCAATAATTCGCAAATAATGCAATTCTTGGCGAATCACACGTGGCTTTCTATAAAATCACGTAAACATATGCTAAAATAGAAAAATAAAATGTATTTTTGTGCAAAACCATGCACATGTATACTTTGTAACTAAAAATTTGTGCCGAATCACGCGAGACTCGTAAGAGACTCGATTGTCAAAAAAATACATAGAACTCGTAGAGCGACTATAGAGTTTGAAGGAGATGGGAGGGCAGCTGAGTCGTGTGTCTTGCTGGGATCGGGAAAGCGTTTAGGTCACTCGCAGCATGTGGACAGGTGTGTACGCGCGTAAATTACGATGGCGTAACTTGGCCGCTTGCTGTTCCACGGTAGCGATGAGCAGCGTTGAACAGCCTGCTATAAATTGTCAGTCGGGACAGGGAAGTGCGGTGAAAATGATAAATTCTGCGGCGGTGGCGTCGTAAATTGTTTTTTTTTTGCAGAGGCCGGAACGGGCCAAGGTTCGCGATGTCACCCATTGTCGACCGAACTTTTCTTTTTTTTTTTATTTCTGAGCGATTCGATTTAGGCCTTGCACGATTCCGCTGGCCAAGGAAGAGTCTCGACTAGCCCAGTCACCCTTCGGGCAACGTATCACTTTCTCGAAATTGAATGTCACTTTTTCAAAGCTTTATTTTTATTTCGCACGTATCCGTATCGTTTTTCTTCCTTGACTTCCTCTACCTATTCGTCTCCCTGTTCTCTTCTCGTTGGTAATCCTGACCCGTCAAATATCGGGAGAAGATTGCATTCAGCAGGAGGTTCACCGTAAGAAGCATATCTTTGTACAGTTTCCACGGGACGCCTAACCCTAATGACTGATGGCGGTGGGAAATAGGTAAAATAAAAAGTTTCCGATGACTCTCACTTGTTTCGACGTATCGTTTTAGGAGTTATGATCTCGTATTAGGTAAGAATATAGTGGCAATCTCAGCTGACATGGTCCTCCTGCGCTTATGAGGGACAACGCGAGAATCCAGGGTGAGACTGTCGGGCTTAATTCGTTTCGCTACACATTCGGATAACGTTGCTTCCGTCTATTATATTGCTGACGGAATTAGTATCACTGTCGGGTTGATAAGAAAGTCTTGCGATACGTTTTGTTAACGCTACATCTTTTTTTTTATCGAAGCTGGTCGAGAACATTCTAGATAGAAAATTGTTTGAACATTCTGGAAGCTTCGTTTTCGATAGGTATAAAAGATAATTATATGTATATAATGCAATAAAATGTAATAATTCGTCCAAGAAGATCTTTTGATGTCGCAGGACTTTCTTACCAATCTAATAGGTTTCCACTCGGTTTCCTTCAAAGAAATTTCTGTATTAATCACCAGTCTCGTAGGGACTTTCTGTGAACATCTTGTCCGGAATTTACCGAGTCCTCTCTTGGATAGATCGTGCAAATATCTTGAGGATTATTGAGTTTATTTTCATTGAGTTCTGCGAGAATCTGCGATCTTCGTATCTTGGGAATATTGTTCAAAGTTGTAAAGAATTCGACTGGACTAAAACACCGAAACTCTGTTCCATTTCGCTTCGTTCCCTTTTCCCGGATACTACCAATTTCCCTTAATCACTAACTTTGAACTAACATATTTTCCTTTTCTATTTAAGCATAGATTTACGTTATTTTATGGAAAATCACGTGTGATTTACTTAAGACTGCATTATTTGTGAACTGTCAAAAAATCACGTTGAACCTGTGGACCGCTTATGTATCAAAAGTAACAGTATCGATGGTATTCCGCAAATTCCTATAACGATACGCAGCACACAGGAGTGATCGTACATAGGCGAAAGTTTGAACAGCTTCCCAATGGATCGACCAACTGCAAGACTGTTTCTGTTTTTCGTTTCATTTTCAGTTCGCTTGGTGTGTCTCAACGATTCAAGGCCTTAACGGAAGTGACATTTTCACTAATTTTTTTATCAGCACTGCAGGTGAGAAAGATTTGTTCGTTTCCCTCGCTATGTAATAGAAGCAATTTGATATCAGTGCAGACATAACGAGTACGTTCGTTAAAAAAAGGGAGCGACGTAAAGGCTCGAGTGGCAAGTAAGATCAGCTGCCACCACATCATATCGGCCAGCCACACATTACACCATAGCGCCAACGACAGCGTCCACTTGGAGCAATAAGGAGTTAGAAATTTTCTGTTTAGTTATAACAGGCTGACAAACATGAGATGCAGCGAAATTCCAGCCATATTTAATTGAAAATCACTGGGACGTAGTTAGGACAGTTTGGGATGTGTCAAGATTTTCGTTGCTCGTTCCGTATCCTTCTTCATCTATCGGGGATAGATGAGTAGTTTCCGCTGTACCACCTTGCAGTCTTTCCGCACGAGATAACAACGATAGATAAATAACAAGCATTAAATCTAAACGATACGACTCGACTCTGAAAGCCGAGTTGTTCTGTAATCGAGTTCTCGAGCTCTCCAACTTGCGAGACTCTTTTTACTAGTACAAACTTTGAGAGCATCCTTGGGACCTTCTATCGACACTCACGCGAATACGCAATTCAGAGCTCCCAATCCTCCTGATTGGCTTCCGCCATATTTCCAGCCCCCTGCCTCTTGGATGCAGTTGTATTTTATTTCGGATTGCGCTCGATTATTTTGTGACCGCTTTGCTAGCCACCTTGCCTTCTTTCTTTTTGCGAGAGAACTTTCCTTTCACTTAGTCCTTTAATTTAAGTTAGTACGCATTTTGTTCTTTCTACCTTAGAGAACTTTGCTTATAACTAAACTTTCATTATTATAATACTTTTGCGGGTTTTTCCTACGCCATGAGTTTGGGGTTAATTTCATTTAATAATTACTTTGCTGCAGGGTCCCCCGCCATAATCGTTAACTCACTTGGCTTTCCGGCAGTAGCCAAGTTGAGCCGTAACTTAGGCCTCGTAAGAAGAAAAAGGTCCTCTACTCTCTTTTTTAAGGTTCAACGTGGAAATACGCAAAGTCCTTGGAGCCTACGAGCCTCCGAACGAGTCAGCCCATTCTTTCCATCATTCTATCTTTCCACCTTTCCACCTCTTCATCTTTCCTTCTTTCCTTCTTTCCTTCTTTCCTTCTTTCCTTCCGCCCCACTATTAGACCAAGCCAGCCCGCTCAGCCATCTCAGCCACCCGATCTCACTGACATTTCTCTCTCTTTCTGTTCTCAATAAATGTACGAGGCCTTCCGTTTACGTCGCTGAGCATAAGGACCAGCAAGCGCACGCCCGATATGATCAGTTGCTGTTGCAGGGATTGCTGTTGCTCTCGGGAAGATATAGCGCCATATAGACTGACTGCTCAATCGAGCCAAATAAATTCCCTCGTTCGATGATTCTAAATACCGAGTAAAATGTTAATCAGCCTGTCACGCACTGTGGCCCATTGATAAATCACGAGTAAAATGAGAACTCAAAATGCGAGATCTCCGTGAAAGGGGACGAAGTGGGGTACCGTGTATGCTCTCGCTATCAACCGTACTCTCTCTCGCTGATGCATTTAGGCTATTACGAGTACGGAATCCTGTGCTCATCCTTTACTTTGTTGCTATGGGTTATGTCTCGAACTCGCGACCACGACACTTCCGGGCAGCTCTTTCTGCGCAGATAAATCTTGGGGACGAGTAGTCACCGAAGCTCTGATCTTTACTGTGAAATTTGAAGATTCTGATATTCGGAAACTGCCTCTGGTGATTCCGTTCTCACAATTATTGTCATTTCCAAGAAGTCTGCACGCACGTAAGTTTTGAGGATCCTCGAGAAAAATCGAATTTTCGGAAAGATGTTGAGGTTACACGGGAGTGGACTTGCGAATCTCTCTCAAGTTTCATCAAAGCGCGACTCAGGCCTCAAAATCCCATGTCGATTGAGATCATCGCGTTGCTAAATATTTGCGAAATGTTTGTAAATTTCGTTATACCGTATCTTACTTTTCTTAATTTGCTCTGCAAAAGTCAAAAGCGGAATGTAAGTATAAATAGTCATGGGAATTTGCAGAAATTCAAACAGGAAAGCTGAAACATATGGTCGTCAAAAATACGAAATATTAATTTCTGATCGTGATTATTTGTGACTTTTCGTGCTCATATTGGAAGCCAATATATCACAGGGCAAACAATAATCCTCGTTTTTCCGAGACCAATGAGGATCAAGAAGTTTTTTCACGTAAAAAGTAGAGAATTTATGAAATACGCTACCCGGCAGCCTCTCCCTTCAAGATTTTCTCTTGTTCCCTCAGCGGTCCTCTCGGATACAACGCTGTAAGGTAAGTTGTTACGGGCTGCCCTCTAGCCCCGCTCTCGTCTCGTGCTACTTTTGGACCTTCCAGGAGATAGCAATAAAACCTCCGAGCGCACTATCTGCACGACCAATAGATTATTTTTTCTATTATTTCAAGTACTATTTCACCGAGCATCTCGGAAAGTTTCGTAGCAACTCCTCTCTCTCGCTCGATTTCTTGCCACTGTGGTACGTGCGTACGAGGACGTACCTATAAGCCACCCAGTCTCGCAAAGACAAGACATGCTATTTGTTAGAGAGTTATTGACGTTATTGCCATCACGCTATCTGTTTGCGTGCAGACGCGTCGGGTCTCGTAAATTCTTGTGATTTGTGCACTGAAACGGGAGGAGACTGAATTGCTAACGGCACAACCTTTCACAGATGCTCAAGTTTTTCTTGCAATTTAGTGACTGGTGCCCTAGTGCGCTTGCATGGCAACGCAATGGATGTGATCCTTGCAGAAGGAAACCAGTCGAAAGAGTCATTTCGAGTAGGTAATTAGCAATTAATTGGAAGGACTCCACAAGTGGGGGCGCCGTATTTTTCAAAAACTCTGTCACCTTTGTCTAGTTTGCCAGCGCCCTTGTAATTCGTCAAGCACGCAGTAGGGATTATTGGAAATTCATTTGGGCCTGTATACAGACATATCTATATCCAGCTGCGTGCACCCTCGAGGCTGCTCTCGTAGCACATATCGAGGAATGTGGGTCGCACTTAATCGCATGAGAAGCGCATACTCCTCCACTCGCCTTGCCTTGCTTTGGCTCGAAACAGTAGGCTCGCATTAACGCGATGCCAGTAGCTTTAAATGGTTTTATCCTGCTCCTTTCTCTTTCTCTCTCGACTAGACGAGAAAAGTTTTCTTCTCGGATAAGGTTGAAGTAGAATCTGTAAGTCCTGCCGGGACTGTATGCACACGTTGCATCCGCTATGTCAGGCTCCTTGAAAATTTCTTCTTTCTTTATTAGGGGTAACCATAAGGAATGTCGTTTTTTTTTTTTTAAAGATTGAATACACATTACCAGTTTTTTTCGTGGACGTGATTCATTACTACATAACCTTTGTACCAATTAAATTTATTGACCTTCAATGTGCTTATTGTGAAATTTAGAAAGAATTTGAGTTTACGCGTTATAAATTGAAGACCAAAGTGTGGATAAAAACTACATTACTTATGGGTACCCCTAATAATTAGTCTAGGAAATTATCGATTGAATCGCACGTTTGTGTTCTCATATGATTATCATTTTTTTTGACCGTCCACTTATCTCACAGAACGAATTTTGCTTGACTGCCGATAAGGTCAGTCACGAAAGGGATGAAGGCTAAAGTGGGGAAGTAGCCGATCACTGGAGGTTATGAGAATCTCGAGAATGGACCAGTGCTATTTCTTCAAAGAGTGGCAAACAGCGTCATACGGTAAGACATAGTTAGTGGATGGGGATCTCGCAACTGGCAATATCGTAAACAGGATACCGACTTGGCCGCTGGAAAACCCAGTAAGAGTCGTGCTCTCCCTTCCCACCTGCCATGCTTCTCACACACATTTTATGCTCACTCGATCGCAATCTCATGAAAATTGGGTCACATTTGATCCCTGTCCAATGACGAAATCACAGAGAGTAATGTGCGTTTGGATGTTTGCGGTGAGATCCCAAGCAACGCTGGTAACATGCAGGGATTGGAGGGTGGCGTGGGATGCGGGTGCTGGGAGATGACAGCGCTACATCTTTATGATTATCGGCGGCACTTATTCGCTTTTGGTCTATTTGTCCGAAAAGAAGCAGTTCAATATCGGTACAGGCACGCCCACGCACACCGAATACCGAATCGTATTACTGGAAAATCATCATTCGAAAGACACCACACTGCCGAGCAATTTGAGACTGTGATATACAGGCACACCCATCTATCACAGGATTCATTATATAGCGTCTTCAATGTCTCTCAGTGATTCGAGTTTCTCAAAGAGAAAGGCACAGATCAATGGGTTGTTTAGATGTTTTGAAAATTTGAAAGCGGATATCTTATATTTCTCATTGACCAGCAATATCTCGTTTCTTGTTAAATTGACTCTTGACTTGGCTTTTAATCCTTTTTCGTTCCCTCCGCACAAGCAGGAGAACATTGATGCGCTGTGCTGACGGCTGGTTTAATAGAGTCATTCGAAGCAAATACGTGAAACGAAGGAGGCCATTTTCCCGCTGGTTCCCATGGTTACTCGCATGGGGCGCATTCCTTGGGCCCTATCGACTACGGCAGCTATAGGTTCCATCGTTCCATCATTTTTATGTACACGTGTCTCCTCCCTTCCTATATGTTTTAAATTATTCATAGGGGCCTCCTCGGTTTCACGGTTGGTGCGGGGATGCTGCCTTATTTCAGCAGGCAGAACCTTTCCGATTTACACGAGAATGTAATTTCTGGACTTTGGCTTCTTTGGCAAACTGTGAATAAGCAAAGGGGGACGTGGGGCGCGTTGCGCGAGAAACGCGAGGATCCGAGGGAATTGAAACTAAAAGTGGTTATTTGGCCATATTTGGCCTATTGAAATAGGCCTTCTGTGGATTGCGTGACGCCGCCTAATACGATTGGACAGAGGGTGTTTGTTTTCTCCGAGGTAGCGAAACATGGCGAAACGATCTACGCGATATACTAGCTGCATGTGCGCCGCTAGTTACGGTAATAGCCGCGGCAGCTAGCATAGATTGCACGTAGAGTAGGTTTCCCGAATTTACAACAGGCTTCGTCACTCGCATGATCGACAAATAGAGAACTCGTTGCGGCTCTATGCTTCGTGCACGTGGGATAACCCTCCGCAAATAGTGACATTAATTGCCTACACCGCCTTCTATTTGCATGTCATTATTCAGAATAATTGATGACTATTGCTAGGCTACGCGCTCAAACTCATTACCATATTGAACGTACAGTCGGCCATTCTCGATTCTTTTCCTCTTGCCTCTGCGTGAGCTTCCGTTAATTCTGATTCACCGTTATTGCTCTCCCGGAAAGAAGATTCAGCTCAGATCTTCATGAGGCTGATGGCCCATTCATGTAGAACGATGGATATGTCAAAAATGCCGTGACCATTCGACAGCAGATCGACAGCTGCCACTGCAATGTTGCAGTTGTAGTCGCGGGTTACATATTCAACCTTAACGAAACTGCGAAAAGAGGAAAATTATCCAGTACAAGCTAGCGGCGAGTGGTAGTAGAAGAGGAAGACGAAGAAGAATAGAAGATGAAAAAGGGGAAACATTGTGACTGATGTTACTAGGAAAGTTGCGGGTGGGTGCTGTGCTCTAAGGAGGAGAAGGGAGGGACGTATTTTTTCAAACTGATAAAGTAAGGCGACGGTCCTGACTAAAATGTAAATTTCATTTACTTGGCTATGTTAGAGGGCATTGGTCCTAATCCCGAGACGGAAAGAGCTTGAGGTCTTTCGTGTAAGTCAAGTCAAATCAAAAGTCGTCCAGCGCTCTTTTTAGGCTTGCGTGGTCCTTTCGGGGAACTCCTGACTGGAAAAGCATTTAGTATTTATGGGGGCACTGAGTTCCGACCTTCGCTCCTTTGGGGGAATGCGATTTTATCGGTTCGAGGAAATCAACTTCCTTTTCTCATATATATTTTTTCTTTCTCAATTCCCTCGGCTCCCGATTTGTGTAGACATACGTGTACGCATGCTTCTACGTGCCAATAGAGGAACGCAAGCACGTACCGAGTGTATGGGCGTAGTTCGCCATTGAAATTGAAAGAGTTTTCTTGTCTTGGAAAACATCAGATCAGAAAACTGAATCGACTGGCAATGCGTTTTTGCCTTCTCCAAGGAATCTCGAGGGACCACCTAGGCATTTCTCTAAACTTTTGATTGGAGCAGTGGCTGCTGTATTGATATGTATACATGTGACACATCTTCAGTTACGTCACCGCTTCTTCCACGAGAAATCAAAAATCAAATTCCAAAGCACTATGGCTTGACAGCACAATCGTGTTTTCTTTTGTCGATTTCCATTTGACCGACTTTGACCATTGCGGTTTTCGGCGCACGATTGTTCTGCTGGTTGAAGACTCTGAAACCTTGTAAAAATCTTTTTAGAGATGCGAGAGAGAAAGAATGAAAGGACGAGTGGCTGCTAAAAGAACTGAAGCAACATAAGATTTGTTTGGCAGAGGGATTTATTAATAGGCCACTTGGCCGCTGGTGCATTCGAAGCAACGGATTTTACTAGGAGGCGATCGATTCTTTAAGGGTTCGTCTGTGTTTTTTAGTACATCGGTTGTTGGGGGTTGGTCAGTCGATGTCTGCCAGTGGAGTTAAATCAGATGCTAGTGTCACAGGTGATGCGAGGAGGAACATTTGTTTGCGGGAAATGCCAGCTCTTAATGAGAAAAGTTTTTCCCGAAAAATTCGGAGCCAGCACCGGTTTGAGCGTGGTTTGGCGATGGTAGTAATACTGCGAGCGAGGGTGTGTTATGAAAATAGTGAGTTCGCATAAGATGGGTTTTAGTGGTTGGGTTGTGGTCTCACATACGGGCACACGACAGACTTTAAACGATAGTCCGACGGTAAAACGGTATCGTAAAAAATTCGAAAACTTTTGGCACTGATGTCAAAAAATAACTTTGAACCTAGATGTACTGACCCGGTTTCCTCGCGTAATTACTAGGAACTGGCTAACTGAGTATCTCGCTTGCGTTTCACCGATGCCGTTTGTAAATCTCGGGGTGGTGGGTGGCGTGCGCCACCCTTGCGCACTCTTCGCCTGTATAGAAGCTCGGTTGAATTCCGTTGTAAGCTTTGGTCGAAATGCATCGTAGAGGGGTGGCACGGTGTACGGTAACATAAGAAGAAGAGGTGGAGAGAGGGTCAGAGAAAGAGACAACAATCCAGCCTGTTCTCGCATATTCATCCGCTGTTCCACTCGTTCGTTTCCAAAATATGCTGTTCACAGGTAGGGGCTGTTTCTGTTGCTCTGGTACAGGGACACTGAGAGACTTGGAGCCTGCCTATCCTTGAGACGAAGGTGCCATTTCGGTTAAGCCTTGACGGCTGCCTTGCGGGTTATATTACATGTATACATACAGATAGCGTGTAGCCTAACAAAGTAATCTATATTCATGATATTTGTGCGCATCAAATGATGTATGCGTAGAATAAGCGAGACGGGCTCGTTGTCACGTTTGATGTCTCGTCCTACGGCTGCTCTTAATATCAGGCTCGGTTAATGGTGTACTCTGGTCTTGCCTCTCCAGAGTCCCGCAGTACCAGAAAACGCCGGATGCATTATGCTACTTTGCAACATAGGACATTACTACCGCACCAGTACTATTACTGCTAGTTCTGCTTTCGTTAGCATTGGAGGTTTGAGCAGGTTGTACAGCCGTCTTAGGGTGAGTCGAGGGTGCTCCGTGTGCTCTCTTCAGTTTTCTCGAGAGTTTCGAGGGTCTCACGTACCTAACGCGCTTAATTGAGACGTCTGTTCGCCCTTCGTCACGTCTCTTTTCGTTTTTGCATGTTCTTTCGCGCCCCTAGACGCTAGTTCACGCATAATGCCGTGCATTGGCGTACTTTCTCACAACTGACAGCGACCGCTGCCGCGTCATTCTACGAATCTTGAGGTCGCAGCCCCAAGTGGTCGATTAGGGATCAAGCGCATCCCTAGTATTTTTCCACGTTACCCCTTTTTCCAGTTCGTCTACTGGCTGCTCGCTCAAGGGAATTAACGTGAACGTCTCCCCATGTATAGTATAGATGTATAGCATAATCCATAGGGTATAGGTTTTGGTAGGTGGGAACTCGGTGGAGCGAGGACCGAGCCGACTATACCCCTGCCCACATGGCATGGAAATTGGTGTCATTGAATTTCGATCCCTGGTCCCTTTTCAAAGATCCCGGCCTCGAAGGCGAGGAGAACCCCACAATGGTTAGTCTGCCTCTATGGCTCTTTCGATCTTCAAGTGATTTTCGGTAAGACGCACTTTTCTTACTCGCACAAGGGAATGGCCGGAGAGGGCGTACTTTCAGCTTTTGCTGAAATAGAAACACAACGTGGGATTTCCTTGTCTTTATATCGAAAACATCCCCTTGAACCCTTTTCCTCAAAGGAACGAAGTCTGTTGTGGAAGGGAGGATACCGAGCTGTGGGTATTTCGCAAATACGAGCTCTTTGATGTCGCATATGCATTTTGATCGCGCGTCGTCTTAAGGAAAAAAATGGTTACTGTTTTCAACGCTATTGCTAGCTATTCGTAACTTCATGAATCTCACTCGGAACCGCTATCACTCTAGGAGATCCAGGAGATGGAGTCGCGACTGTCAATCTCCGCAGGAAGTGGCGGCTGAGAAATGATGAGGATCGTACTGGGAGCGAGAAGCACGCTAATCACAAGCGGGAATGAAGACACGACGCCTTCGTCCTTAAGCGAGAGAGAAAATTGAAGAAGCTATAGAAGATAATCGGATAGTCGGGAGATCCCAGGGTTATCTCTTTCGTTGGTCGTCAAATCCTGTGAGCGACAGACTGACATCTTTATCAGTGAGAATCGCTTCCCGACTCTGTGGCCCGATAAATACTCGGCGAAGAAACTCTAAAGAAATGGCCAGGATAGACCTTGAAGGAAAGTTCTGAAAAGTACAGGTCGTTGGCGCAATGGGAGGTGAAAGAGAGTGATCAGGAGGGGTGGAGAGGTTCGAGGGTGAGTTAACATTTTTTTCAATTCATCGTCGCACGGGCAGAACTCCTTATCAGAAGGGTTAATACACCATTAACATAACTAAATGAGCTCGGAGCCCGGCGAATGTTCCGAGATGGATTAGTTGACAGAAGAGAGAAGTGTCTACGGCAACGGAGGTTGCGACCGTGTCGCAGACGACGCAGGCAAAGACGGAAATGTTGGCGATGCCCTCGTCCCTGTACCACGAGATTGATACCTAGCTCTGCCAGTGATAAATGGTACGCCACCGGAGAAACACTGAACACTGAAACACTGGAAGTCTGCAATAGCGAGAGACGCAGGGTCTCAACCTTGCGTCGACCTTTTGCTTTTTTCTTCTCTCTGCAATGAATTTTCGAGAATCATCAAGGGAGAGGATCCGTGGCGTACAGTCGTCTTAGTCGACTTCTCTTGTCTTCTATTTTTGATTCTCAATTCAACTATGGCCTCCATTTCAGCTCCACTCGTCCCGGTTATCCAACCAGCGAGCTTTAACGTTCCGATAAAGCTTTAGGTAAAGAATAGTGCTCGTTAAAGGGGCACCCGCATTTCGCACCTATAAAGATTAATCGTCCATAAAACACAGGAATCTTTGTTAGGAATTAAGTGTGAATAGACTGGCGAATCATCCTGCCGTTTCTTATAGACGTTCGTTCATGCCCGAGTAACATTTATGGTGCGTATAATGCTTCTCTACCACTTTAACCTCCTTACTAGCTCACTCTCACAAGGCTCATGATTGCGATTGCAACGCTGGAAATCAATGGTCAACTGCATCGTATCACTAAGTTGTCTTGACGCGAGGAAGAATAGACGAATTTTTCCCTCGTTCGATGATCATTTCTTGTACCTTCTCCGATTATCTATGATTCTCGTTATTCGTTATTCAATTCTTCGCCCCATCTTCGACTCTTCGTGCCTCGTCGCTCTTTCGCATACGTGGTTTTTTTGCCTCGGTAGAGGGAAAATGCATACGCCGAAGCTGTACAAGGACAATCGCAGCGAGTAGTTCTTTGTGATGCGCATAAATGCTTCAAGACGTCTTGCAACTCGAAAGGAAGAGTTGCCTATCGCTATCACTTGAGAATTTGAGTTGTTAAAAAAAAAAAAAAAGGAAAAACTTGATGGTCTTTGCGACTTGGTCACTTTGTGCATAGGGAGTCTAAAGAATGAGATAATGTGCTTTAATGCATCGGTAAACGGTCGCGTGTAAATCAGAGGAGAATGCGTGCAGTAGACGGAGAAAAGATCCTTTTAGACGCGCGCTGCGAATGTCGTTGGGCGTTTGCCGTTGAGAATGAAGCTGCAAGTCGCTTCTCGTCACCTTTAATTTTCCTTGTTTCATTCGTCACACGGGAGCAGGAGGGCCTTCATGTTTGCACGCATTGTGCAAATCATATGCCTTTAGATTAATCGAGCCGCATGTCGGAATAAGTCTATTCCTTCTGTGCGGTTCAGAAGATTTAAGATACTCCGCGTCTGGATGACCTGATGATTGCCTAATAGCCAAGCCCATTTGGGTTCCATTACATGCTTGATGTGAACCGTATATTGGTCTCAAGATTACAACATAATTGCTTCCATATCTTCTCGGAAAGCTGGATTCTTTCTTGCTGAAATTCTTAGGGTGTAGAAGCTGAAGGAAGCAAAGAGCCATGCGCGAACGTTGCAGAGAGGCAATTTCGAGTTTCAACTATGGGTCATTTTCGGATGTTCATATGTCCCTCTGCTTTGCTCTTCTTTTCTTTGATCAGCCATAGCTTCAGTCACGAAGAATGACACGAAACGATGAAGAGTTGTTAGCGGGTGGTCCACGTTCCAGTATACGTATAGCGACTTTTGTGCTGCGCGTGCATGAGAATTCAGAAGCTGAAGGATCACGAGGTGTAATCACGTGTAGACGTCAACACGTTCAATGTGGCTGGATAATGAGCACGTATACATTTTGAAAGCTTCTTTATTCAGGTCGCTAAACAAACAGCCTTAACTTAAAACCTTAAACTGAACAGCCACAATATCGAACATACGAACGTACTTACGTAGGCCGGAGATTATGTAAATGCATTAGCGTAAACCGAGACAGGTGATGCGGTCTCAAGGATTAGCTCGGCTATCTACTAGGGTATAGAAATTGTGCACGTAACATCGTTACGCATATGACGATAAAATTTGATGCTGCAAGCTACAGCAGCACAGATTTTAAATGATGGGCTGGCTCGTCGAATTTACAAGGAGCCCCAGCTGGCTGAATTGCCTCCAGCGAAATTCGTTTTACTTTTTCTTCTTGCTCGTTTCCTTCTTCTTTTTCTGCGTCTCTACGCGGCTCGTCGTCTCGTTTTGCGTGACGACACTAGGTTTCACTCGATGCAGGCAACGTACCCCGCACAAATACAAGCAGTTTTTCACCACCTTCATCCACCCTTTACCCAAGTATACGTCGAATGTGCAGCCGCTTGTAAAATTTTCAGCGAAATAGCTTTTAAGAGAGATCTACTTATTTACTGACTCTGCAGTTGCTTCCACCAAGAAGTTGTTTAAAATACAGTGGTTTTATAGTAGCGACACCGGTGGTAGTCAGGCAAGTAAAGTCAGTAGCTGATTCCTGCCCAAATGAGAAAGAACTGAGAGGCAAAATGGAAAGGATGTAGATGATACGAGGAATCGAAGTTGAATAGAAGTAGGTGTCGACGTATCGAACTGTATCAAATCGCATGAGGTCAGTAGCACGTGTTCTAAATCGTATGAAATACGATCTCCCAGCAACTTTGAAAACTTTGAAAAGTGCATAATATTTGGATCTCTTAGACCCGAAAACTATGACGACGAACTCAGTACTTTGCAATTCTTAAATGCTATACTTTTGTTATACCTGTGCTAGATTTGGTCATATGTTTGTTAAACATCTCATTGGTTAACATCCAGATATATTTCTGAGCGATCAACTCTCGATCTGCTCCATATTCAAACACTTTTACTTGGAAAAACGTGTGGGCGTCACATCGATCGGGAACTTACAAAGAGCTGATGAGCAGAGTCGCGTTTGCCACCTTAATGTGGAAGCAAAAAGAGGGACGTCTCGTAAATAGAGCCTTGAGGGCGGCGCTCGCGCGATGCTAGACGTTTGTCGAAGCCATTACGTGACGCAAACATTTGCGCTTTTCCCGCGGTAACGAAATTTCGAAGTTTACCGAGTAAATTGTAACCTAGGGGCATTACACCGTTTCGTAAATTCTCTCGCTGGGGATTTCAAGAGGCGAAAACTTTTCTGACGCAGCTTTTCGCTATTTGAAGGCTTGGGGCGAGGATCCTTGCATCGCGGTGTCGCTCTTGCTACTCGATTGAATACTGTCACCCGAATGAGAAAGGGTCTCCTCCCTCTTCCTCTCTCTGTTTTATCTTGTGGTTCCGCTCTCCCGTCAGTATGCGTCAATGAGATTTCTCTGAGACTTTTGTAATCCGTTTTTGATTCTTTTCCCTTCGAATTAGTTCGTTTCAGCTTCTTTGTGCTTAGGCAATTACCTATTCCACCGAGAGCCGACAAGACTGTAATAAATACGCGTCGTCGTATATATTAAGATTTATTTCGTCAAGTTCAGCAGTGGTTAATTTAAGACCAAGAAATAAGTCAAAAAGGAATTTCTGAGTAGAAGTTGCTGAGGGAGGCTTAATTACTTCTATTAATCTCAATTAACGCCGTATAATTTCGAATTCCATTGCGGGAATCCACCTCCAACCATTTGTATAGCGAGTTACCGATCCTTCCCATCTGTCTCATCCTCGTTCAGTATTTTTTTCTTTTCTTCTTTTTCTGCTCTTCTTCGTTCCAACCTCCCGTGCTCGCTGCCTATTTACGACAATGGGGGAAGAATGTCTCGGCACTTGGTCTACAGGGCTCCTTTCGATACTTTATCTGCCTTAATATTAGTAAAATGTTTCGGGCATCGAGAAAGGGTTCGGCAGAATCTTAAGAATCTCAAATCCTTCGAAGTTTCGGAGAAGACGCGCCAGAAGAAAGAAGGGAAGAAGTGAGAAGATAAGAAGCTTGTGTGCGAGCTAAATCTTACCGTCGTTGCGTCGTTTACGCTCGACAGATCGGACTCGCGACTCAACGCGACGTTGTTGCGTTGCAGGATAAGCAAGACGTCCAGCTTCGATTTCGAGCATTTATTCGTCTTTCACCGATCCACCCAGTCATTTATTCGCTCCTTTCTCTTCCGCCAGAGTCAGAAGCACTGCAGACTTGTCATCCTCCTAAGAAATTCGATAGATCAGAGTAAATGGGCTAAAGAACCGAAAAAGAATGGGTTATCCGGTGCGAGTTGCTCTGGGGCTTCTGTCGCTCGATAGATCACCCATCTAAGTGCACTAAATGTCTCTTTCCTCGGTTCTGGTTATTATGCGGGAGACTGCGCTTGCTTTTTCCTACATCGAACATTTGTCAGACCTATGGCGTCATGGCCAGGAGACTCGCATCTTTACGGGATGCTGTGCGTTTACATTTTTCCTCTTATTTTTAATGCGTTGTGCGAATTTATATATTCATTAAGCAATTTGACAACCTCCAGATTAAATCCTTCGATCGAGCACAAGAGTCATGTTCAGACACTGCTGCCCGAGGAAGATTGGAGTGTACTTCAATGCAGTGCGCGGCCGTAAAATTCTTTCCGATGGTACCGTCCAGCCAGTCATTGTCTCCCTTGCCTCCGTTGCATCATGGATATGCTTGGCGCCCAGGGGGTAGTCGAGCACAACTGAAAATGACGCTTGGTTATCGATGGCTAAACCAAAGGATATAAGACGACAAGGGAGTTGGGTGAAATTACAAAGGGTGCGTCAATGGATTTATAAGGATGGATTTATTAAAGACCTAAATTTTTGGCTTGCAACGATACCGCGAGGTGCCTGTCTTGATTAGTAGCTTATCAAAGAACTCTTCGTGCCCACATCACGAACGTGACTTCAATGTAAATCCGTTAATGTCAAAACTTTGAAAGTAGACAAATCTGAGGCGAATTCAAAAGAGCAGAGCAGCAACCTTTCACGAATCCCAAGGAACGAGCAGGCCAATTACTCGGTTGTTTGACGAAAGCTTCCTTTGGATTTATCTTTTTCGGTATCTCAGTCTCCTCAGATCCAAAAGTCTTCTTGACTTTTCAATATCGGATCGGTAAAGAATAGATCAATGAGCAACGATCCAAAATGCTCTGCACTCTGACGTCTATAAATAAATAACTGTGTGGTATTAGGTTTAAGTTTAGATTAGGGTTGGGTTCATTTAGGAACGATGAGTGAACCGTCTCCGCACCCATAGTACTATTCTAGGCACGTTGCGCCATACGAATGAACTCCTTTGAGGGTGTTTCGTTGCCCGAGGGTGCTCGGGGTTGCGCAAGTCCTGCGTATGCTGGCCATCAAAACAACCAGAGAATAACCTGGAATGGAGAAGCGGCAGTGATCTCTACGTGACCAGTATATATTCTCGAAATTTTAAAACCCTGGACCTTCGTAATCAACTCCTTGACATTTAAATGCTACGGTTATATGCTTGCAATCAATATGCAGCTTCACGTGTTCTTGAATCTACCGGAATCTCTCGATTTCCTTCGAAAAGCTCAAACGACTTTTCGAGTGTTTCTAATCGTTCCTAAATTTCTCAATTCGTCACTCGAGCCGAGAAGGTGCTCAGTTGTTTCGTGGTAGGGTGTTTTCAGAGTGATAGGAGGTCTACCGTGAGAGGGTGTAGGTTAACTAGCTAAGTAACCGCACCCAGTGCACTCTCTAATCACCAAAGGCAGCGGAATGCTTTTAAACCCCTCCGGTTTGCAGTTGCAGCCTCATTCATGGAAGCAATGGTTAGATCTTTCATTATTTTAATTATACCGAAAAGAGGAGCGACGTGAACAGGTAAGAGGGTACAAGTCTTTCTCTAGATAATTTAATTTAATTCTTCACGCAAAAAATTTAGAGAGTCGCTTCAATTTAGAAAGTCGTTATTTTCGATTTTGAAATAAGGTGGCTAATTTTGGAAAAACGCTGATGTAAATTGGTTGTTTGGTATATAAATATTTATTTTCGAGAATAGATATGCAGTGCGATGCTGTATTTGCTCAAACCGCTGCTGTCTTTTATAGATTTTCTGGAAAACCGAGGATGAAATTTGAGACGAGAAAAGTCTTAAGAGAAGTTGAATGTGCGAAAAATCGAAACGAGGTAAAAAGAAGGTGGATGATAGAGGAATGTAAAAGACAAAGTTTCGTAATTACTCGTCGAAATAGCACATAGAAATGATCTTATTAAAAGGAGTTGTAATTCAAAGACAATCCTTTTATTGATATGTACATACAATAAATTTATTTACAATATTGTGAAATTTTGACAATCTAAGATTATTCGATCTCTCGGGGATATATTTTAACAAAATACTACAATTATTATTATGCCGTGCTGATATTTGGAAAACTCTTCGGTCACGGAAGTACGATGTATAATAAATGGTAATAGTCGATTTACCCTGCTCAAATATTTCTTTAAGAAGTACATTAACGGACATGGCAGACGCCCGATAGATCAATCTTCATCTCCTATCTTATAGCCCAGCTCTCTCTCCCTCTCCCTCTTTGTATGTCTGTCTGCACTTTTATACAAACATTAGGCTACCCATTATTAACATTAAAAAACACACCGACTGCTTTTTTGCGTAGGAGGTGCTTCCGTCACCGTGATGCATGGCAGCAGGATGTTCCTCTGCAACAAAAATTGATTGGGACCTCAGAACTTTGTCTGTTCACTTCGCATTCATAATTCACGAGTACGTCGAATGAAGGGTAAGAAGAACCTTTGCCACCTAACAATACCGACTGGCCCTTCCACACTGCATGAGAATACGGGTTACGCGTTGCTGGCTCTCGTTCGTATTCCATTTCCCTTTCCCGCGATGATCCTTGACCCCCTCGCGTCGACCTTTGCTCCTTTGAGCAGACAAGACCCTTTGTTATTGGGAAAACTATTCGAGACGATTGAGACGTCAAAAGCGACGGGCGAATGAGCGAACGGCGTTCCCTAGGTGGTGTCGAAAAATCATCTTTCACAGCTCGTAAGGTTTTAGCATTATAGCATTTGCCGCTTCTTACGCCAGGACCATTTCAATTGTGTGAAACATTGAAGAATTTCGTAGTGGATATCAAACACCTGGAGTTGTCTTTGGAAATTTGCAAGGAAGATGCCGATAAAGGGAAGGAGATAAGGTTCGTAGAATATTTTGAAAAATGTAACGGCCCGCATTCTCGTCTGCTCCTTCTTCCGTATCTCGATATTTTCCAGGTAACACCTTACCAGAAGTGAGATATTACGTGGATAGTGGATACCACTTGAGAGTACTCACCATTGACAACGTGTACCCTTATGCTGCTTGGATTAGCGTTGCTCGGTCCGCAAGTGTAGATTCCCGAGTCGGTTGGTACTGCTTTTTGGATCATTAATCGACTCGACGTTTCGGGACCTTTTTCAGTCACAAGACTGATTCCTCCACGGGGAGAGTCGAAATTAATCTCCTACGCATAAAAAGGGTGTATCGTTTGAAGAAGCATCTTGTGACCTGGCTCAGATTCGGCCGATCCAAGACACTCGTTTCTTACTCGCTCCATATTATTCGCGAGTCTTATTCAAGAACTCCGCTCGATGTTGTCAAAGCTGCTAATGTTGCTGGCATTGTCATTATCATTGCCCGCATTTATCGAGTAGGGTTTATCGAACATTACAAGCGAGAATATGCGAGAATATGCGAGAACACTGCGGCGGGTGCTACTCACTTCTCTATTGTGGCTCCAGATCATCATAGGAGGTGGTTCCGGGGCATATCTTACCAGGCAAGTTAGGTTGATGGTGCTTCCTTTATTGACAAAAAGCTCCGGAGCTCCGACTATATTGGTTATTGGTTCTGCAACAGAGAGGAATCGCGATGACTAGGATGCATTCGATAATATATTGAGTTACTTAGGAGACGCTCCAGATATTAGAGTGTAACTTGAATTACACTCTGCACGCTACTTGACACTCGTCGGATATTCGACACTCTATGCACTCCGATAGGCGATCTATAATGTGTATTTGAAGTCGAATAATAAGAGCAATCTGGCTCACCGACTATCGTTAGGTGAACGGGATGTCCAATGGGAGGAGTCGTGGATATTTGACACTCGTAGATCCCTGAGTCCTTTCGCTGAGGGTATCGTATCCTTAAAGTCCATTCCTCCGTGTGGGGAGAATGCAGTGCCTCGAATCGTTGATCACTCGTATAGGTGTATCGACCGACTGTCAACAAGTGAATGTCTCGGTGTCTCACCCAGGACACCTGAAACTCACAAGCAAAGGTCCTACCTTTTACAGATCAGTGCTCCTTAGTTTCTCAATTAGATTGCGACTAGATGTTCCTTCGGCTAAGTATCATTTGGCCATGTTTGCGTTTGCGCCAACCAGCCCTGCATAGACCTAGGGCTGACCTAGGGTTGATTCACAAGAGAGGCAGAGGGAAGAAGGCGAATGACGTCTCTCTACGAAGATCATGTACATAGCTTCCTGCATAGGCAGTAGTTTGGGAACGAGGAGGACGACTACAATGACAATGACTCTCGAGTCAAGAATTGAGAGTCGTCACGCTGATCCCATAGTGTTCCTTTCGTGACGATGGCGCTACGACGCGTCTCATGCTTTCAGAACGGTACGCGAGTTGTGTCGGTGACATTACTTTCCGTATTCCAAAAATTATATGAGTTGTCCCTTTGAATTCACGGCAATCTATTTCGCGCTGTGGCCTTCGGTCGAAGGTTGAATTACACGGAGAAGATACTGACTGATGGTCACAGAGTGCGAGAGTGGACAGAAATAGAGGAAATAGGAGGATGTGCAAGAGAAGGAAGCAGATCATTGATAAATCGCGGCAGAGTATACACGAGTGTTAATAGGGTTTCGGGAATTGGAGCAACGTGTCAATTGAATGGGCGAAGAGAATCGAAATTCGATGATTCTAGTCGCGTCGGCCCGTAGGATCGTTTTAGTACTCTGTGGAGCTTGATTTGAGCAGGAGAATAACGTAGACTGCTACTGCTCGATTGGCTCTAGTGACGCAAGTGGCTACTATAGCAGAATAAGAAGCGGAATACTCACCGTTCGGTTTCCCAAGTTCTTGACTTTGCAGACGAGATGCACAGTTTTACCGACGAGGCCAGTGAAGTTTGAGGGCATCGAGGTGTCGAAATGAGGTCCGGTACCAGGCGTTGGCCATTCCTCGAGAAAGTCCGTACGGAAGTTTCGCAGGCAATTCACGATGCCAGCTAAAATTTTTAAATTGAACATATCGTTAGTGCCATTCGAACTTTACTCCTGGGTTAGGTTAAAACGAGAATATTTCAGAAAACAAAGACTTTTCTTCTGCGTGTTCGAAGTGGAAACTAAACTTGGATAAATTTGAGCATAGATCGAGCCCAGTCCATGGATCTTGTATCGAAGTGGACTCTGCTTTCGACTATAGATTATCCTTTAGACTCGGAAAAAAGGGGCAGCTGCCTCGTAGGAATTATTTCAGTTTCACTTAACCCCCGGAATCAGTCAGCAGCCGTCATCTCGTGACTGCCACGAGCCAGTGTCATGAGAATGCCCCTGCCTTTGACAGTGAGGGGACAGTGAGGTATGTATGTACAGCAAGGGACAACGGGAGGCAGGTCGCTGTGCTACGTATTGCTGCTTTCTGCTGCTCACTGTTACCCACCGTTGCTAGTCGCACAGTAGGTAACTTGTGCTTGAAGGTATCCGGGCTCATTACTGTATAGCCGACCGACGTACCAGGCTCTTCCTTCGATTGAGTGATTTTTGGTCGATCGATGCAATTCACGCATTCTGTCGTCTTCCCTTTGTTCTTTTATTCCCTGGCTACGACTAAGTGTACGAAAATTTAGGCTTTCGGGACTTCGCCTTGCGAGACAAGGATAACAGGTGTGGTACGGTGGTACTTTTTTAATTGGATGCGAAGACTAAAAATGCAAGAGCTGGAAAGTCGAGAGGGTGTGAGGAGAGAAAATGCCAGTGGGGAGAAAGAAATAACGAATTGTACGTTGCGGGAGGAAGGGAAGAGAAAAAGTATGACCTTAAATTCTCTAGCCTCGTTGTCTCTTTTTATAACTCGTAATATTGCTTTTAGTATGCTTTTTGTGCAGTAATGTACGACCGTAGACACTCGCGCACAAAGAAAACGTTTTGATCTTTTCATAGCGATACCGTAAAAAAGACGCCTCCGTCAAACGCGTGCAAAATCAAAGAGACTGAAATAAGCAAACAGAAGGTAACTTTCATAACATTACGAGTGACATGCGATTGGTCTGCTAGTTGCGACCCAGAAAAATGTTATCAATGCAATTTACCGACCAGGGGCCTAGTTCAAGTTTTTATTTTAAGTGTGCGTAAGACTGCTAGCTATACGAGACTTGAAGGAATACAGTTTTGTTGGTTCATGGTGAAAAATGCAGTTTTTTCAAGGTCGGTAGCATAACGCGAATTCCAGGGTAGACATAAGTAATGCGAGTATAAGAATATTACATGCATAGGTGTACAGTTCAAGCTTACCAAAGGAAAATACAAAAAAGACGAGCATGGGAAGAGAGGTAGACATCGCTTTTCCAGCCTTTCCTGTCTTTTTTTCACATATTTCATACTATTTTACGCACATATCAATCGATTAGTTTGGACGGAGTACAGTTCATTGATACTATCACCGGGTGCGTTTCAACCAGCCAGGCCTAACAGTTTCACCGAGAATTACACCTGTCGAACCTCACTCTTTCACATATCTCCCATCGCGATACGAGATGCTCGATAATTTTGGCTGCAAAGGGTTCGTTTTCACGTTCACCAATTTATATAGAAACTTTATGATACGATGATTATGATTTACGAACTTTATGATTCTTTGTGTATTGCACGCCAGATGCTACATTTCCAATGATCTTATTGTTGAGCTTAAAATCGCGGCACGCAATATATTCATTCGCAGGGCCATTATTTTTAGTTATACTTCTTCTGGCAAACTTGGCTAATTTAGTTGTTTCAATTCATTCTTCGCGAAATCAGTTGCTCATTGGGTCGAGATATCACTTTTATTATCTGAGAACGCTCCCGCGTTCAATTGGAAACTGCCCCAAGTTGTATTTGTCAGCATCCTTCATCAGAATTGGAATTTCGTAGCATGATAAGCACATAGGTCAGGAGGGTCAGGGTTCGATCAGGGTCTTGGAAACGTAAACCTCCAATGCAATAGCATCTTGCGTAAGTCACTGTGGGAAGAGCAGTAGAATAGAGCAGGCGCCTTATCGAGAGTCGTTGGAAAAAGAGATGCAGGGACTTGGCATCATTTTCGCACTAAATTATCATCTAGCTGGATCACACATTCTAGACGATCATAGATTATGTAGCACGTATCACAGATGACAACAGGAAATCTCTCGGACGACACCGTATCACAACATCGCTACAACGCGATGTCGAATGCACTTGTTACTTTTATGTATTTCCTTGGACGAGCTTCCTCGCGTTTTAAAGAGCCGGCACTCGCATTAGCATGAGTCCACTAGGGCAGTTTATTTCTCTCGATTTAATCGGCTGGCCGACTAGCGGACCCGGAGAAACGACGGAATTTAGCGGAATGCGTCCCGATCGTCAACTGGCACTGCCGCATTTACACTGTTTTCGAAGATGCTGTAAGGATCTTTCCGAGTATCGAATAGATTCGACGCGCGTCTCCTTTGGTACCGAGCGGCACGCTGTACGCTGTGACTGACGGTTCGGTCATATTTGGGCTTACAAGAGGGTCTGTCGCTCTACAAACACGGCGGAACACGAATTTCCTCAGCAGGAAGGTCAGTGGTAAAAGACAGAAGTATTTCCGATAATTACGTTGCCGAGCGTGCGAGGAAAGGAAGGTTTCGAAAAGCTTTCGAAAAGAGATGCTCCCGCGTCAAAGATAGCCGAGGAACTACATTGCGCGAGCGCCACTCGGTCCTCGAACACGCAGTCGCCCACTTGGAGCAACATCTATATCTACCAGCCCCCTCTCCAGCCCCTGCAGAACCTCGATAAAGATGCGAAAAAGCGTGAATCTAGTTATAACTTATGGCCGAGATAATTAAAAGAAATTACAGAGCCCAGCCCCAAAGACAAGTCTTTAAGTATTACTGTTAATTGACATTGAAGGCAAATGGCCTCGCGAGCAGAATCGATAAACCTCGACCACGTACGGCCGGCAGAGACAGAGAAGAGCGACAAAAGTAACAAGACGGTGTAACATTCCGTGTTCTACTGCATACCGTATATAGCGAATCAGTTGACTCGACTACAGGTAGATCCCAGCTTCTCGAGATCCTACCGAGTACCGCACTACTCTCGATCTCTCTGCTGCACTTGTTCGCGACACTTTGTTGATTTCACATCGATCGATACAATGGAGCACTACTATTTTTCCAAGGGTATTGGGTATTAGGTTCAGCGGATCGAATGAAAAATATCATAATTTTGCAAGATTTAGTATCCTGGAGAAAACATCATCGGTACATTGAGTAGGCCGCGGCTAATCAATCAGCGAAGAAAAACATGACGGCGGCCTCGGTCCTTTTCCTTCCCAGCTGCTACTTTCTCTTTCTGTTTCCTGCCAAGTAGTTTAAGCATCCTGAGGTGAAGAAGAGCAGCGTCTTGTTTCCCCTCGGGATAAAGGGAGAAAGAGGACTTGGCTGATTCTATTCAAATATTGACGTGTTGGAGGAAAGCTTTGAAAGGAAACGTCGTATTTCCGTGTTTTGACGTCACAGGGGACCAAGAGGGATACGCGTGTTTATGATCGAAATAGGTAACTTTCGGTTATGCACAAACAAATAGAAATATACGAACACACGTAAACGATACTCGAGTATCTATTACGGAAGACTTTGGTTTTTTTCACCTGTCGAGTTGCATATGTCGAATTGGTGTAGTCGCATAGTTGTATGGACCTTGGAAGAGAATGGCAGGAAGAAAGATTTGGTGGCGAGTGAGTAGAAAGTATGAGACAGCCTGGAACAGGGAGGACGGGCTGTTAAGCCGTCGCAAGGTTAGTACAGGTCTTGGGGCTAAGATGTGAGTTAAACTTTACCTATTACTGTATATAATAAAGAGGCGTTATTCTGCGTTGGCCTTATCTTTGCAGATAGTCGCGAAATAAAGAGACCAAGAGAAGGAGTGTCTCGTCCGTGACGGTTTATGCCCGAGAGAACAAGAAGCCCAGAGACCTCTATGAACATTAGAGGGATGCCTCTGATGAAGCGGCCCTGAGATACGTTTGTGTCAGCTGTGATGTAAATCTAGCTAGCTCGTCTATGCGAATGTACGGAGTACGCCGTAACTACATGGCTCCGAGTTCATCTGCCCTCGTACATCCTCCCAGCTTCATCCTACCCTCGTCTTCGACACCACCGCGCCCATCATAAAGGTTTAAGTTACTACTCTGTCTCCTTGGATATGATATTCCTTGCGAATCTTGCTGGAAAAGCACAGTCCAGCGGCTATTCTGTTTGGGGTGTGGATGCCCGAGTGCGTCGGATGAATATATTGGTCTATTAACTGAAGGGTTGGTACCTCAATTGGCGCATCAAGTCAATCGCTTTGCAATTTCGCATTCGCGGGAGTCGCATGCACGTGACGACTTCACTGAAACTAATTTATCTCGTGCTGACGGTTACCTATTTTAAATGCACTTGGTTCAATGAAAACGTGGCTGAACAGCGAGTCCTTTCTCCCCTATTAATGAATTTCTACGTACACCGGGAATAGAAGGTCGAAAGTTTCCTCGTTAACCGCGAGCCAGTTCAATTCCTTGGTAATTGGAATGACATTCGCTGAGAAAGACACAAGAACAGAGATTTCAGAGGAATTTGTTCTAATCAAGCAATGAGCATTGGGCTAGTCACTGGAATACAAAACCTGGAAGCATCGAGCGACATACTTATGGGAATTCCGATTCTGAGAAGCGGCTTCCACGATTCTCCGGAAATCGAATCAGACAGCGAACTCTGCCCTGTCGGACAGATATCAGTGACAACCCGGAGGGCACGAGATTTCCTTCTTTTCTTTAAGTACTCAGGGATATTTTCGAGGATCAAGATGTAAAAGCCCCAGAGTCTTGTGTAAGTAAATAATCCTTTAATTAACGGATCTTCCCTGGACGCCTGAAGGATGCCAACCATCTGATAGACCTTACATTCGACCCAACTCTCTTTGGTCGAATGTCCGATTGACTCGTTCCTAATGCCGCATACCAGCTTGTCCATTACAAATCTTCTTCTATAATGGATTTGTGCTCCTTCTTACTGTTTCCTTCCATTCTCAGTCGCCTGAGTACCGGCAGTGCAAGATGACAGCCCTGCGGCCGGCGAGAGGCATGGTCGTCTACGAATAATTTAAAACTATTGAAATCGCTCTGAGAATATGTATAGTGGAACGCGAAGATGCCACAGCAAGCGTTCAGCCGGCTGGATGTTAGCCAACCATCGGTAACTGCCGCAAAGACAACGTCAAATCAATTTTTCTGGCAGTTTGAAAATCATTTTCGTTTACGTTCTATTCTCCCGACGGCTTAGAGAAAGAAAAGATAGCAGTTTGATCTCGAGAAGAAATCCCGAGCATTCTTTCGGGTGTCGAGGAGACGTTTCGTCATCACCGGTCTCGCGCGTTGACTCTGTAACTCACACGGTTTTTGCAAGCGAGACAAATATTCGCAACGTGCCACCCCTTGTTCTTCTTTTTTTTTTCTTCTTCCATCTTCTCATATACCTTTTCTCTTGGTTCCTTGCCTCCACGTTTTTTTTATGCGTACCGCATCCTGTCACCCCAAATTTCGTACAGAGCTTTATTGTCGTGTCTTTCGCTGTCTTGAGCTGAGATTTTTATATCCTTTAAATCATCTGGCACGTGTGCTCTGCGTCGTCCGATTTGCAAATTTCGAAATGTGAAACGTAACAAAAACGAACCCTCACAGTGCCATGTCGTTTGTGAAACTCATGTTTGTCAAAGTTTTCAGCTGCCTAACACTTTTATATTTTCGTCTGAAAATTGACGTGGCAAAAGCAGTAAAGGCATGGAGGCGAGGCATCGAGTAAGACTAAGTGTCCTAGTCGTAGATCGTGCTGAGGTTTTGGATAAGGTGCCGGACACAGGAGGGTAAGAGTGTAAAAGTGAGTGTAGGTTGGCCGAAAGGGAGGGATCAGTGAGACTGGCGAGTATATTGCCTGTCCGAAGTATGAATCGACGCCAAAGAAGCTAGATGCTCACTAGAAGATAAATGGCGACTGCCTTGGGAGTTTCTAAGAAAAACATTATCCTGACGGATGGCCGGAAAAAATGTTTAAATCCTGAATACTAAGTCCTGCTTAAACATGATCTATAACTCGAGTTCTTTGGCTCTTCTTTTTCTTTCTTGGCTGTACGCACGACTATGCGATCCTACGAGCAACTGAATAAATTTTGTGAACAATCGCATTTCCACAAAGGGGCGAGTGACTGTTCAAGTAAACGGAATATCTTGTTTTTCTCTTATCCGTTGCCCTCGCCCCTCTCCCTCTCTTTCTCACTCATCCTCACTCACCCTCTTTTTCTCACCATCTCATCCCCTTTCTCTGTCAGTGGGACAAATGATTCTTAATCAGAAGGGGACTCGAAGAACTGGTTAGTACAATGTGAAACGATATACCGGAGCTTCCTATATTACATTATTAGGTATTTTATCCTGTACTGAGAGGCATGGGGCCTCCTACGACAGTCTGTACGCGGTAGCAGCATTTTGTTACGATTAAAATGTAAAATTAATGAACGAGAGAACATGGCCTGGTCGGGAGTCAGAAAAATTTGAGTGAATATTGTTAGCTTGGCACGGAGCATGTTCAGTGGTTTCTCATTTTTTCCACGCACTTCCTACATGTCTCAAATAACTGATTGGTAATTTGCGTCCTGTTCTTTTTGCAAACGATGCCAAGTAATGTGTCCGATACTTGAAAAGATTCCCGATCAACATGGTTGCGATGCCGCCAGTAGTAGTGGCAACAGTGGCCGCGGCGCCTGTAGCCATCGTCATTCCGGATGAATATATCGACACAGGCTCCCGCGCGTAATGGTGGCTGGTTCCCTTGGCAGGAGTATAACTGTAGCCTAGAGAAATCCACGCTCATTGTAAATGGTAGACAGATTCAGGCGCGTCTAGTCATGGCAATATTTCAAAGAAAGTGGCGGCTCGAAGCGGAAGGTGGGCGGCGTGTGTGGCGGAAGACCTTCGTGAAATGTGAGGGTTCTATCCTTTCTATCCTTTTCCCGGCTATTTCAAGGAATCTTCAGTACGCGGTGCGCACCTACGGCCGCCCCGACGCATCATCCTGGAATCCTGTGGGACCGATTACATTGATCGTTTTATGGAACTAGCCTTGTTACACGATCCCGAAGGAAAACCCAAACGTTTCTGTATATGTTGTGCGCTCTGGTCTACGACTGCTGCTGTGGTTGCCGTAGTTGCAGGACGGATAGGACCCAGAATGGTAGGCACAGTTATATCTGGGAAATCTCTGAACAGATGGTTAGACTACTTTCTGAGCATTCTACGTTAACTGCCGTTAACTGCCTGCGCCATCTACAGTTATAACTATGCTACTCCTCCCCTACGGCTCTCTATCTTTTTCTCTATTTATCTATTTCCAAACGACTTGAGAAGCAATTACTCCGGCAAACAATTCGCTTACACGCACTTCGGACTGAAGGTACCGTATTCATTTGTCTGGATTTAATTTCGAATCTGCCGGTAACTGGCGCAGAATGTATGGGAGTAGGCGAGGCGATTGAACTCGAATGGTGGGCGCTTTAAAACCTCAAACAGTTTCTCGTCAGTATAGTGTCGATTCCGATTTTGATCCGGATTAGGATGTGCTCGGAGAAGCCTCGAAGAATTGCATTCTTTTCAATCCATAACAGGAGTAGCACCGTTATACGCCAACTGGGGGACTTCACTAAGCATTTAGGACTTCCATTTAACCAAAGTGAGTTTGAGGGGACGAGCCATTCCTTCTCTCTCTCTCAACCTCTCTCCCTCCTCCCTCTTTCTCTCACTTTCATTCACTCTCACTTCCTTCCACAAGGGAACCGTGTGATTATACACTGCTCGTTTCGGAAAATTAGCTTTGTCAATTATTCAGAAGACAATCTCGTATTCCCAAGATTCTCATTATCGAATTTGATCGATTATGTGGTTGTACTTTATTGATATTTTTTCCCATTCGTCCCAATAAACTGCATGTCGTATGAGTCCGCAATAAATGGCCACGTACTAACTGAATAATGCATTGTTACAAGTTCCAACCGGCTCTGCTGATTGCTCGCAATGTTTTCAATGTTGTCAAGTTGAGTCACAGTTGCCTGGAGAATTATTTGTGAAATTAAATTCGTTTTAACACTGCTGGATTTTTTTATTTGAACTCACTTTACTCGAGTCGCGTGCTTCGAATTAGTGTATTTCATTGAAACTGAAATAATGTGAACGGTTACGACACAAATATGGACGAAGAGTAATTAGCGAGGGAGGTTCAAAGAAAATTGAAACTAGAGGTAAGCTCAGTATGCATCTCATCTATTAGTAGTTAACGATCGGTTAAGAAAACGTGGAAATAAGAATGTCAAGCACGTAACCATCACTGCGTAAGGATCGGCAATACGCGCTGAAATTTATAATGCCACGAAGGGGAGGTTGGGGCGAGGACAGGAAAACCAGGAGGTTTTCCTCATGCAACCTACTGATACGAATAACGAAGAATCGTCGATCGTTTCTCGATCCACGATTCTCAGGGGCTATTGATCTGGTTCCATTAGTCTGTCAGAAGTGCGAAGTGATTGTAAAAAATAGCGTGAACGATTGAAATAGTGTTTCGGAATCGCAGCCAAAGAAATAATATCTCGCTACTATACTTACTGACAATATGCGATTATCTTGAGTCTCTTCTCGATGCGGATACATAGGTCCGGCATGTTATAGTATACATATGTAAAAGAGTTGACATGGCTGACGATGAAAACGCTATAAAGTTCCTGAAAGGAACAGTAAATTGAGCAATGTTAATAAGGGTGGGTAAATGAGAGACGAAAGGGAGCAGAAGGGAATCGAAGAGTGAGGAAGTTGATCAGTATGATAGAGTGAAGAGAGTGGGAGCAATAGAAGAGGCTGGAAAATGGAGCCGAGGGATACTTGTAATGGGTTTTTAAGTTGCGACGTAACTTTGTGCCAACTGTGCCGATATTGACTTTGTTTTCGCTTAAGATAACTGGTCCTTTGGCGCTGTGGATGATAGTTCATTGTACTGAGTCGTAGGCTAGTACGGAGTGGCCTTTGCTTTTCGGTTATTCCGGTGATATGATTTATCACATAGTAGGATTTATTTGAGTGACATGGGAGCTACGGCGATAAAACTTCATGTCGGATTGGGCACTGTTTAACTGAATGTTGAAACGGTTTCCGAGTTGTTTTCTCTGCTTTTGGGAGATATGAGCATATAGTGCGCATTTATATCTGCGTAACAACTTATGAAATATTTCATTTCTGAGAGACCGAGTTATCACCTTGCGTTCACTAACTTTGTTTCCTCGTTAAAAGAAGCCGCGATAACAGCGATGTGATATCGAACACCGGCCACATCCTCCACGCTGCGTTTATTATGCTCCTTTTCTCCTTTACCTCTCTCAAACAACCCCTTCTTTCAAGAATAAGCATTATGCATGGCAGTCTGCTGGCTGTATTTATGTGTGAGATAGGCGTGACCGGTTAGGAGGAAGCAGATTTACAGATATGTGGATACGCTGCGTATAAATGAGGAAGGAGGAAGATGGGAATTGCCAAGCGACGAGAGCCAAGTGCGTGCAGTCGGTCATTGGGGCATCGAGAGTGCGATACGCTCCAGCCCGCAGCCAAAGAGGGTTCGACTAAATTGAGTATGTCTAGTACAATTCGCGTATAAAATTAGAAACACGCATTGCAAAACAATCGCGGAATGTGGAATAGGAAATAGGGAATAAAGATACGGTTATGACTCAAGCCGGGCACGCTTATTTAGGACCTCAAATTATTCGTGAAATTAATGCGTTTTAGCAGAGGTAGTCTTTCTCCCTGCGAAATCTCGAACGCGCGCGCGCGTTTGTGCACGTGCATTTCACTTGCTTCGATTTTTCAATATGATTTACAGAGGACTGGACGACCAAAAAGTGGAAGGTCAAAAGAGGGTTTTGGCCAGCCACTAAGGTTAGACAAAAATGAGCAAATAAACTGCAAGAGATCCTGCGAATCTCACGAAATGCTATGTAGGTTAACCCCAGATCTTTGCTCATATGGAGCACAGTAGAGAGAGAGAGAGAGAGAGAGAGAGAGTATTCAATATCATAGTCGGATCAGTCATACGTTCACGAGAAGTGTAAAATTGTTGGTTTATTATGGCGCAGCAAGGAAGGAAACTTCTTGAGGTCCTCGCGTTGTTTCTTCAAAGATGAATGGCGGTGCAATTTTCATTGTGATGCCAGAGAGAAGCTGGTTGGACGGCTAGTTGGATGATTGGCTGGATGACTGGCTCATGAGCGTGGACCAAGAAACGCCTGAGCCCTTCGAACGTAAGAACTTCTTACTTGCAGCGAGATGCTTTTTAAGACATACTCGTCTAATAATTTAAGCTTCCCCTAACGACGCTCGCACCTATTTAGTCTCGAGTATATGCGAGAGCTTCCCAATAAGTTGTCTTGAAACTTGGACGATTTATCTTTGATGTTTGTTGCTGGTTATGGTAGATGGTACGCAGTTGGGGCAGCACAGAGTAAGCTCTGACAGCGTGGCCAATCCATTAATTATCTTAATTAACTCTAGACAGGTAACACGTTGCCGTTATGTGGACGTCAAGTAAATTCTAATGTCGGCGTAGAAACCTGTTAGCATTATCGCCCTCAGCGCCACTCACAAGCTCGCCTTTTCTATGCGAGTTCTTTTTACTCGGGTTACACGCTTGACTGTCCATTTACTCTCGACACATCCAGAGCATCCGAGGCATTCTGAACATTTGAGACACGCAACAACGTCCTCGGCTAACCCAAGTCCACGTAACCAGTTAATCGTCGTTTCCTTCGGTCAGGAGTTGCCACAGGAGCTCCGAATTGAAAACTGCCACAGACCTCTGAGTGGTCAGCCCGTAGAGCGCCATCTTTTCGTCTCAACTCTCTGCCTTTTATATTTCGACTTTTTCTGTTCTCTCTGCATCAGTTGCATTAACATCTTTTCTTGCATCCATCTTCGTATTGATTATCATTCTTAAAATGTCGTCCCATTCGTTTCCTTTTGCTTTGGACCTCCTTTGCGAAAAAGTCGATAGGATCCATTATTTCTTCATGAGTGTTTCCCCCGCCTAGGCAGTATGACTGGTATAGAGCGGGTGCACGGCTTAAAATGGACAGAATGATCGGCAAGGGCAGCACGCAAATTCTTCACTTGTCTTCCTTAATAGGAACGAAGGGTGAGAAGCTTTGTCAAACGATTCTCAACATCAGGCAGCAGAGAAGATAAAGGATGGATTTCATTAGTCACTATGCCACACTCGACTGAAGATTCAGTGGATTTGTCGACGCTGGTAAACGAAGCAGGGTCCGTCGTTGTGATTCTCCGAGTCGATGTTAGTAATATGCCACCTCGTTTGCTGCCCTATAACCACCCTGCAACAACATGCGGAGGACAACTCGCGGTGGCATAAAGCAACGAATCTACCGGGAAACATCAATGGATAATGAGGTCAAGCGTTACCGAACCAAAGTGTAGCCAACACCACGAAACACCGACGCGTCGTGTACTGATGGCCGTTGTGTCGCAAATTTCAACAAACTATACGTGATTTGTTTGTGAATTGCCTTGGTTTCATACACATTTATTCTCCGCTCTCATCGTTAATTCGTCAAATTTCTTATTCTCTCCGACAAGGTTCTTGCATCACAACTTCGACATAATATCCACCATTTTTGATGGTGCGATGAATTATTTGTCCATTTTTTAAATGAATAATTCTGCACAGCTCTATTAAGAGTTACGGGATTACGAGGACAGTTTTGGCGATAATTACGAGGGACGAATCGAAACCAAGAAACGTCTGTCCATCGAGAAGATATAGCAGTTTCGCTCGGTTGGTCTCCTTGGTGGTTTATCGTAAGAGACGGGAAACTGAATTGAACCAGGGTGTCCAAGAAATTTCTAGAGAGTTCGGGACCCGCGGGATCGAAGTCACAAACAAATGAGACTCAGAGAACCCAGTCTGTAACTCGATCGATGCGTGTGAAAATTGAGAATTGAGGAGCAAAGCGTTCTCCATAGATAATGATGTTCCTTTACATTTCATACGCACTTTTCATTTCTCATCTTTCATTTTTCAATATAGAAAGGTGAGCCAAATGAAAAGAGCGGATACTAGTCAGAGAGTTGGCAATGTGCTACAAAGTTTTAAATTCGAAAAAGGTGAGAATTTTGACGTTTATCAAATACATTAAATAGATAGAAATATTGTGAGTGTTGAGGTGGCTTAAATCTTTCCAATTATTTCGCTCGTGAAGTTGAGAGACAACTCGATCGCAGCTTTAGGCATGCTGCAAAGTTCACAGTGACAGGTCAGAGACTGTCCGTCACTCCTCACAAGTCTTTTAGCTGGTTCTTCGAGCGAAGCCAATATGTATTTGCGTTCCTTCACAATGTATCCAATTGCATGTTTTGTACTTGTTTGAGGGTGATTTGCAATCAGCTGCCCAGTTGGGAACAAAAATAGTTCGGTTAAGCATTATTAATTTTTTGGCTCCTGGGAATATAGTTTACAGAATTTATGGTTGATGCAGTGTGTGTATACAAAACCAATCTGAATGATGATTTCTCTTCCGACAGTTTTAGTATAATATATTAGATAAAGTCTATACCTACGGTTCATACTGTGGCAAACTTTGGAAAAGGTGACGCGCCTTACTCTCGGTATTGATCGTTGTCATTCATCGCTGTCGATCGCTGAGGATCTTCTTTTCTTGGTGACGCATAGCTTTGATCTTGAGACCAGGAGTCGACCGAAAAGATACGAAGAATTTATGTACCGTAACCGGCTCGATATTTTCAGATTTATCGCACGAGAGCCTGCTATGAACTCGTTTTTTTATCGGTCGTTTTGGTGATTTTTTTCTCGAAAGCATACTAACTGGCTATTCTTATAATTTATTCTGAAAGAAAAAAGAGACGTTCATCCTCATTTTCTTTTATTCTAAAATTATAATTGAGGTAAATGGAGCATATTGGACACTGTCTGAGAATGATGGAGAATCCGGATAATGTGGACATTAAGAGATAAACGGACAGTCGGCCGTGGAAGTCACTCAGAAATTCTGAGTGACTGGGGAGAGCACAGGAAATGCATCATTGCACTTAGTTGCATCGCGGGGAGAGACCATTTTACAGGGCTGTCTATATCCCTCATTTTATCTGGAGAAACACGCTTAAACTGCATAGTGCAGTCAAGACGGTTCTATTTGGGAACTCTCATTGCATTGCAGATCTCGAGGCTGCTGCATGCCGTTGGCGGTTTGCACAGGTTCTCCAGAGGGCCTGCAGGCTTCAAGCAACTCTAGGTCGGCATACTCGAAAGGTGCTCCGAGGCACCAAGTGCTCTGAGCATTCTAGAGGGGCAGGAGTGGCGGTGTTGGCTGTGCCATATATAGGAAACTGTACGATCCGCCATCACGCGAGACTTGTAATAGGAGGACGGGGGTGGGTTGGGAAAAGGAGCGGGCGTATATAGGGTCTTAGGAGTCACCGGTATGGGGACCGAGGTAATGCATACTAGGTACATGACGTAAAGTTTAATCCAATGAATTAATTATAAAGTACGCTCGACATCTCACGCCCACGGTTGGCAATTACCATGAATATGAAATACGCGGGTTCGTATTCGCATTATGAGACGGTTCGCTTTCCAGACAATAATATTGTTAATTTCATTTAACACTCTTCTCAGGTACACATATACGCAAACATATCCCGCGATGGACTTGTCGTGTGTAATCGATGTAATGGCTTTTCTTTCATCTAATAGTCTCAATTTTCTTCATCACTGCCTTCGACTAGCTGAAAATGTCTTCCTTATTGGCTGTTATTTCTATTCAAAATTCAAGGCTAGTGGGAACTCTGATCGGTTGATTTGGATTTGCGCACCTCAGGAGAGCCGTTCGATCAGACTGTCCAGACTATTAGCCACCTAATGGTGTATTAATAGACGGCTATTAGGCAAATGCCAGAACGTTACGTGCCTAGATCTTCTCTAAGATACTATATCCAGGGCGACTGCGTAGGTTTCACTCGATACCCCTAATAGGCGGTTTCTACTCTGTTGACTAATTGATCGAATATCTGACCATGTACCATGCGCCATCGATGAAGCCGGAAGACTTAAGTGTCTCAGAAACTGCATTTCTCGTAGAATATGAATGGCAGCGACAACTGGCAAAGAGACATATAACGTGTGGATCTTATATATGTATGTATTATATATATGCGGGTCTTACGTTTTATCGTTCACAGTGCAGAGCCGAAGGGATTTAGTTAGCGCGCGGCCAGTTGCGAGACAGATACGATTTTTTCCAAGATCATCTGATAGGCGTTATTAATGGGTGACCCGGACCGTGTAAAATGCACGTTACTGGTATTTGTTGCGTAATCCGGAAATAACATTGTTCCGTTCGTTTATACTGCGGATAATGTAATCTCGTTAATTTGAATATTAATCCCTTCGCGACCGAAACATTGCACACACGAGTAGTGCGCGATTCAATGGTACAGCCAATGGAAAACAGCTTATTGCATTGGTTGGCTCGTTGGCTTATATCCTTGACTAACTAGATGCCTATAGCCAGTGAATTTGCACTGAACGCCGCAGACATTCGTCACTAAAAGGACTCGAGTTGCCATTATCGTAGCGCCGCGCTAAATGTCATCTTTCCTGACCTAGAGAGGGTTGCGCATCTTCTTCGTACAGTCTGGACCCTCCTTCTTCTAACATGAAATCATTGCAGTCTATATTTACACGTTTTGTTAAAATCAATCAGGCAACCGTATCCGTCTGTGGCACGTATCTACTTGCTGGAAAAAGCAATCCAATAAAAACGATACATATCTACAAAGTTGGTCGGAAACAGGCCACTAGAGCGAGCCATGTAAGCTCATTCAATTGCGATCAGTAAAGTGCAGTTCCACATAAACATTTAGCTGGAAAATCGAAAATACCCGAGGAGTTTCACGAGGAATGTAGAGGCAGAGAGGCCTCTGTCAATAACGCTCGTTAGAAGTGTTTACACACATGCGGCGGGATGGTCTCATGAGTGGTATATGTGCAACAAAGATTTCTAATGTAGTTTTGAGAATCGCGCTAGTGTGGTAATTGTTCTCCGGATAATGTTTGTTAGATGTCCATCAGGAAACGTGCGAAGATACAAAAACATGTAATTAGCTGTCGCTGTTGAATGATGTTAAATATTCCGTATACAATCAAAAGCCAGGATATACCACGGAGCCATATGTAGATGGTGAACTTCGTTTCCATGCAATTTCAAATAATAAAGTAGTCATTGCAATATCCTGTATCAATCAATGGCTTCGTATACACCACACATGACCACACATCAATGTATTTCACTGTGTCGCACTGCACCTCATCGCGTTCCTCGCCCCGCTGCGTCTCTTCGCCTATTTCAGATTCGAGGTCAATTTTGGCCTGATTAGCGGTTGCGCGACCCGTTATCAGTGCGCGAGTGCGAATTTGAAATTCGCTATTTTTCTAACAATTTTGCAGCTGCAATCGGAACGATGTATGCCCGCCACTACTTTTGCATATTAAGGTATAGATGAATGCGCGTGGGGTTAGCTCCACTTTTCCGCATGTAGTTTCGAGGTTTTCATGCTACAGTGCAGATGTAAGTTATTGAAAATGCTTATGTCACTATAATTACGGGAGTAAGCGAATTGTGAGACTTTGCAATTGTGCCCGTTTAAGCTAAGACTCGATTCAATAAAGCGTGTTACATAGCACAATTTTCATTGATCGATTATCTGTTCCTATCTCAGTCGTCGCTACCTTCCCCTTCGCACAAGGAAAGTCGACTAAAGTAAAGGAATAAACGAGTAGGCGATTGAGTTTCCGTACGATGTTCTTGAAATCTTTTCTTGGACGTAGAAAAGCGGAGAATTGAAATTGGCTCTTTGATCCCAGCGTACGCGTCGAAACGTGGTTAACGAGCTTGGCGTAAAGCAAACTCCTTCTTTCTTTTCAAAGTCTTGGCAGGTACATTGAGCATTATCATCGCTTATGAACATGTCGAAGGAGCAGCGCGATACTGAAAATTCTTTTAAACCATGGGAGAACATTATGTGCTAGTTAAAAAATATATTTGACTTCGTCCTGCAGGGATAGCATATATGAGTCGCGCGAGAGGAATTTTTCGGTTCAAAGGAAATAAAGCGTAAATTAGTTTTGCAGAGATTTATTGCGCCACGGGACCGATGCATTCGCCTTGTCATCCTTGTATCCCAGGAAAAGGATCACTGCGTTCTTCTTCTCGGCAAGAGGTCTTTCGACAGGTCAATGAGATGCACTATCTAAGCCTCTCACCAATTCACTCTTTTACAATTGCTTGCAGCCTTGTTTAGTCAAGAGTGTCAAGATCTTTCTTAAGCTCACAAGAAACCGCAGCGAGAGGTATTCAGCGTACAACTGGAAGGGAGGATACCGGTTGCTTTAATTCGATGGGAATAAATTGGATAGAGAACTCAGCGGTTGATGTCGTACGGAAATAATCTATCTTGGTATAAGGGTTGCATAAATAAAAGTTGCTCGAGCCAGCCAGAGCAACCAGATATTTCACATGATGCTATAATTTATCAAAGGCTGCAAACACTCCGAGCGCGTCAGTGTGTGTTTTCTAAATCTAGAGAAGAACTACCCCTGGTAATGGAACCCAAACGATGATTCACGGTTCCTCGCCTATACCCTCTAAACTTGCTCCTTGTCCTTTGTGTCCCTTGTCCCCGTGCAACCCTCACACCTTTTAAACGTTCGCGATGGCGCACCTTCAATGACTGCGCTTTAGGGTAATTTATTATATACATGCGCGAACTGACGCTATTGTCGGGGTCTTGTCCGCCCTACGAATTTTACGGAATTTTACGAAATTTTACAGCAGCCCGTTAAAATGCTTTCTCGGGTTGATCCGGGAGTCCACTCCGTACGTAATGCACGGCTCGATCGCTATTCATCTTATTTGAAAGGATCCACATGCTGCGGCCTGACACGAACACAATTCGTTTTAATTCCGAGTACGGTGACCGCTCTTTCGAGCGAGTCGTTCGGTCATTTTCGTACGTTCCACACTCGATTCCGCTCTGGTAGTTAGTTTCGTGGATGAAAAGTGCGATGTCGCACTCTATCATGCAACATTTTTTGTGCTTTTTACACACTTACAAGTGTCTTGTTATTTCCACGCATTCTAGCGTAAAATAAAGACACTCGTAAGTTTGAAAAAAGTGACTACCACAAAACAGATAGGGAATAACACATTTCGCTTCGCACTTGGATATGCAGTGTAGCTGTGCTTCCTCTACTGATTCTGCTTCCATCGCATTATATTGACCTTTAGGATCTCCATCAATCTTGTTGAGGAAGATGTTAAAAACAATATCAGGAAGTTCAATGAGCTACATCGAACGGCACATCCTGATTGAAAAATCATATAGGAAGTTGAGTAAAATGAACCATAGGTTGGATCAGTTTGATTTTCCCAGAAGATGGGACGGACATACTGTTTCCGCTGTGTTCTATTGGGGTTTGAGCGTCTCCTCAGTCCCGTTAAAAAGTGGATGAAATTTCTCATTATCCACCGCCATAATAGCAGAAAGGAGCCCTTTGAGCGGTCTTTCGTAGTCCGTGTCCCTTTTATTCTTTATCCTCGCTCTAACCCGTATCACAACACATCGATCAGAGAGCGAGCTTTAAAGAGAAACTTTTAGCGTGCTCGGATCAAGTATTCACTGACCGTAACAAGCTATTCCACTCCTCTCTACATTGTCCGATTTGAGGCCACTATTACAGCGCACCCCCGCCCACCCCTCGGCAGGCGGTATTAAGCTAAGGCCGAGGAGTCCCATGAAAGATTTAAACCGGAGAACCATCCCTCTCGTTTCGCGTTGCGTCTTTCCTGCGAGGATACCAGCCAGGCTCGATAGCAGGCGTGTATAAGGGTAAAGGCTTCGAGGAATGAAGAAGATAAGAAGATTTAGAGATACTAGGAAAGTCCTTCTCTCGACCTCCATTAGTGCTGCGTTAACAAAACGTCGATATGTCCGAATTCGTTGATTCGAGGAGGATACCACGCGCGCATACTACAGACATTGTAGGAATCTTTTCTAGATCTCGCGGGATCAGCTCCTGTGACCTCACCAAGCGATTCTGCAAGCGTCAAAGCTCGGAAATCCATCCGAAGCGAAACCAATACGATTTTCCTGTCCCTTCTATCAAATCTATAACTTAAATCCGTAGAGTGGAATCGAACATCTTTCGCTGAGCTAAGCAACAGCGCTTTGCGCAAATTTTACGCCACTCGCTGAAATAAAGTTGATCGCATTTCAGTAGGACAACTCGGGACACGTGCCAATCTTCTGGCATTCATTAGTCACGTACATACGTATTGTGTTTTGCCTGAATAAACGTTTTTCCCTACGATAGAATTTACAGAAAGATTGCCTCGAGTTTATCCAATTAAAAGAAAATAAAATAATTATGTTTTGACGCTGCTACCATTCACTGTAGTTACGTGCATCACGACTTTAAATACGGACAAAGCTACATACGTGTACTTTGTAAGATGAGAAGGCTTCGTAGTGTCTTCCTATTCCGTATACGCGCAGCTATACGTTTCGATTCCAGGAAAATCTCCTGTTCGAGTCGGATTTAGTACCTCCATTTTACAGATTGCACGTCTGTCAAGTATGCCGACAGCTCGTTTATTAAAAATCTTCGAATGATACCTGACATCCACCACGGCGTCACGATACGTCCTTTGCTTTTCATATTGGGTGTAGATTGAGTTGAAGGGATTCCTTGCCGATTCGCATTTGTTTTGAGGCAACCCGGGACTATTCTCGCTTCGGCCGAATTAACGAAGCGAAACTCCGTTCGGATTTCCTCTCACGTTCTTGATTCCGAATACGGATGCCTGAGCAGGGAAAAATTGTTGAGACGAGTATGAAGTTATGCCGAAAGTTGATGCTAGCCGTGGAAGCATTTTCTCTTCTTTCACGAGGGTGGCAAGCGTCATACGCGATTTACTAGTAGAGTTCCGCTCGGCAAGCAGAGCCATGGACTACATTTCTATTATTATTTTTCGTCTACGAGCATTCATGGGAAAATTTACTCTTTGATTCGTCTTTCATTTTTTCAAAAGCGAATAAAGAAGACAGGTATAGGCAGCTGCTGTCGTTGTCTCCTCTTCCTCGTTCCTGGCTCTCTTAGGAAATATATTTTTCTTGTTCTTCTCGATAAATGTTTCAGAAGGCCAGGGGCGATGTTCCGGTGAAAATGAATATCGTCTTCGCTCGTATCTTAAAAGAGAGAATTTTACGTTTCCGCTTAGCGTTTTTGTTCTCATTTTTCCCGTGCGCCAGAAAAAAGAATGGCTGACGAGCTTCTTTGCGAGGTAGCGAGCGTGAACATGGGAGAATGAGAGCGCGAACTGCCGAGAGAAACCACGAGCTGTGTCGAAAGAAAAGAAGAAGGAGGAATGGGACAAGAGAAGAGAAAGAGAAGTCGCGAAAGGAATCCGACATTGTCTAGATTAGCTTGGTGTTGGTCGAGCTAATACGGGCTTCATCCTTCTCTATGTTATTCTGCTTCGTCCATTTTCTCATCTTCTACCTCCCATCCTTTCTCTCTCTTTCTCTCCCATTTTTTCTCTCTATTTCTCTTAGCTCGTTTCCGCGACCCTTGTATACACGTGCTTTCCACAACTCTTTGGAAACAACGACGAGGCATCATTCGATCGTTGCCACCGGGCTCGGTCCGAAAATTCTCTTGAGGGTATTGACGTTGCTAGGCGCACCTACTCCACGGTCTCCCTCGCTCTGTAAACCTCGATTATATGTTGCGAGATCGAGGAAATAATACAAATACTTGGGGCGTGTCTGTATACGTTTATCAGTCGGAACTTTAGGGGTCTTGATTCGTTTTTCATCATTTGACAGAATGCGACTAGAAGAGTGGTGGCTTTCAGTATAACTGTACCAGTTAACGAGTCTATAACAACTACAGCAGCTATAGCAGCTGTACTTATTCCCCGTTGCATTCTGCTGAAAGTGAACAGGAAAAATTGTTGGATCGCAGAAACGACAAACCTTGGTCAGCGACTCGTTATCACGCTCTCTTATAATGCAGCCTTCCCAATTGAAGGAGGTTCAATTTTAAGAGCGCTATATTCTCTCTATGTGTATAACTACGTAGCTGAGATGGATGGGGAAGGCGCCAGAGCCAATGGAGTGTGACTAGACCCAACTCAGACAGTCCCGAAGAGAGACTTTTATTGCAAGCGAGTGTATACGAAATTGCTAAGTCACCTCCTTTCAGTGTGGAACAGATGTCGATATCCCTGCTGCTGCAGTAGATACGAGTTAGGCCACTTTTACGAGCGTTTTGAGCACTGCGAACTAGAAGCGGCTAACAGTTTCATTTATTTAACGAGCAGATACTTCTTTGCTTGAATAATCTGGACACACTTTCTTCGTCCTTTTTTACGTTTTTCTTTATTTTTGCATATTTTTCCATTTCCTGCCTTCTCCCCCTTTTCTCCTTAAACTGGCTTCTCGTAAAATTCTTGAAATTGAACAACGGGAAGACTCTATTCAAGAGATATGGCCCTTACTTGTAGTCTGATTTGCCTGATAATTAAGTCGAATTTATATTTGGATGTAGCTTTTAAATACAATCCTCGTAGCTTCTCATTCTTTCACTCGGTATCCATGTAGTACTAAAAGCTAAATTTAGGTCGGAATCGAGTTGATCTTGATGTGCCTATCATAATCAACTTTCTAGTAGAAATCAAACTAGGCAGATCCAAACATGAGCCAGCGCCCCTCCAGAATATTTAGGGAAAGCCTGGGGGGGGGGGGGGGAGGACGATTATAATTCTTAATCGAACTAACATTCATAAATTGGGATGATGGTTCAGTGGATAGAGTTGTCACACTCTTTACTTCGAGCATCCCGACAATCACAAGATTGAGTCCCGTTCACAGCGCTACGTGTACATAGATATGCACACAATAACCGCAAGTACACATGCGCTCATTTTTTTCACGTTTGTTTTAATTACACAATTATTCTATTATGTTAATTATATATTTGATATATTTTTGTGAATATCGATAATATAATAAATTTGATATACGTCATAATACTGGAAGAGAATTTAACTCTGACCCTGGCTGGAATGCCCGGCTAGGCCCAACTTGGCGCATTGTGTGTTGGACCTCATCCGGGCTGCGTAAGCGAAGCGTTCCTGGGCAGTAGTGTGTACTAGCGAACGCTATGCCTCCACCCGGTCATAATTTCTACTGGAGCTGAGGATTACGAGGACTCAGAAAGCAGTACAAGTTCTTTGTAAGAGACAAATGGTTCGGACTTAATGATTTTACCGCACACTCTCTTTACAAAATGAAGAGCGGGGTGTAGCGTTTCTAACTGTAGAAAATAATGGAATGTCGGGCGTTGTGATTCGAGCACGAATGAAATGCACGGTAAAATTTCTCGAGATAATAAATGATCGTAATAAACCAGTTCTTTTGAAAAGCGAAGCACGATAGACAATGTCGGGGACAAAAGCAGCCGAATTAAACACTCGGGAACAAAATCCTGAAATATTGGTGCTATCCAACAACGTCACGAGCCGTGCCAACCACCGTCGCTCTCTAGGCTGTTCACTCTTCCCTCGGCATTGTTACGCCTTTAATCATAACTATTTAAATTTCAATCTTTTTCATCTCTTCTTATTCACTCCTCGCGATACATTGTTAGACTCAAGTGTTTTACTCCCAGTGCTTTCGAGGCATCAAGAACCAGCCCGAGAATCGGGGTGATTTCATCCGTCTCCTTGTAAGGCTATAGTATAGCTTTCATTGCGTCACCGTACCGGCGACACGCCTTTTGAAAAGCTTAAATGTCCAGGTGTTTTTCAGGAGAAACTTTATTGATTACCGATCTTATGTAATTCCCGAAGCCAACCGTTCTCAAACAGGGTTCCATGCTTGCCTCTGTGTCCATGATAAACGATAATCGCTAACATTAACGTTGAGAGCGTTCTCGCGTATTTGCAATAAGGCGGCATGCCTGTAAGGTAGAAGTGGTACCCTTCCGTTAATTTGGCAAACCAATTGGGCGCAACCGAGCAGCTTGCGGTTAGCCTGATTAATTATTCGAAGGATAGCTAAATATCTAGGTGCATCTCATAGGCAAGGCCATCGTTTGGCGGTAGTAGCGGCGTTTTATTTCCGGTCTGATAATTAATGGAACTTGGCTCAATTAGTATCGTAACACGAATACGGAACAAGCCGATCAGTACGTCGCTCGACTACGCCGTTATCCTTTCCGAACGTGTCCTTACGTAATACAAGCCCAAAAGGCCATCAAACAGTCTTTCTACGATCCAAACCTCGTTCGCTTAGACAGAGTAATGGCATTGCGCATCAATCCTTTTAAAATGTGCTTCTTATCACACTCGCTCGTGCTCGTGAACACTTTTGGATACGGAGCGGTTGCGTTTAAGCAGTCTCGATGACCCGTGCTCAATAAGCGTTTGCTGTTCTAGCGCAGGTAATCCTACATTTCATTAGGGTGTAGCAGTGAAACAGATGCTGGGAGATACGGGACAAACGGGAGAGACGAGAGAGATTGGAAGGGTGTCTACTGTGTAGTAGGGAGAGTAGCAGGAAAAGTCCTGGACCCCGTGCATGGCTGCTCTAGCGGGTAGACGAACATGGAGCTGAAAGGAAATGGCCGTATCTTTGCGCAACTGGAGAACTCTTCGGCCCGGAAGAATCACGATAGCTAGAACCCGGAGTAGTACCTAGTATCACAGTAGACTGGGTGCCCAGGCCGAGGCGAGGACTGTAAATGATAGGTACGTTCATGTCCGAGCACTACCCACCAACACATCGGAATTTCAGGTTTTCGACTGATTTGTGTCCCAAATTACCCCTTGAACGCAGCTCATTCACTAACCATGCGAATAACTCCACTCAGCTCGTGTGTGAAATTTATTTTAATTGTTCATTAATTAGTTTAGCTTAACTATGCAATATATGCAGTCAAAAAGTGATCGATCGTATCGAAGCTCGAAGGACAACCGTTCTACATATAAACGTAGGTTTTCGTTTTTTCCCTCATCTCTAGAGTCGATCGTTTAGGAACTGATTTCTCATCGCGAACATTTTGTGAGAAATTGGAAATAATTTTGTAATTAGTGACGACGGATAATTGATTGGATTCTGGTCGTGTTTCCAAGTGTTTCTCAGTGTTGGAACGAATTGTGGGAGAAGGCTGAACACACATTGCCGTGATGTATGTCTTTTAATTCCGTGGCAAAACCGTCCTTTTTATTTATTGGCTTTCGTTAGGGGATATTGCCAGGGATTTCGTCACATAACGCTTTTTCCGGAGGCGAGAGTTTTCGCTCATCCAATAAATTCTTCTTTCATACATATGTATGTATGGAGACTGAGTCGCTGATATAATCGTTTTAATAACTTTTAATTCTACTTACACGTATGCAACTCATTATGTGCTTATTAACTTATGATCCAATGGACAATGAAAATTCTTATCCAACTGGAGTATGGAGAAGATGAGCTAGTTGAAGATCCGAGAACGCGTTAACGAGTATAATATCAGAGGGCTGAAGTTTACAGTTAAGGGCAAAGGAAGGCAGAAAAGGGGCTCTATGCTCATATACATACTGTAGTTAAAATTTAACGTGTGCCTCTTCGCCATTCGAGTAAACATTGGTTATGTTAGCTGCGGTGGCGTTAAGCGACATTACATCATAAAATCCTTTATTCGGCTTCGAATTAGCATAACGGTACCGGAGCTGCATTCCAGGTAGCAATGGAGGCGTCAAGTAATGGGTTTAACGATTCATAGTTAAACGCTCTTAGATTAATATTAAATATAAATAAAATTGTATGCGAAGCTACTATTTTTGTATTGCTTCGATCACTAAGTTTCTATATGAAGGACTGAGACGCAAGATGTCGTGCAATGCCAAGGAAACTCTACTGGAGTTCATATAGGTATGTAGGTCGATGGTATGTAGGCAGTCTATTCCTAAGGTGTCATAGTTAGGTGTGCTATGGCTGATGGCGTAAAGAAAAGTAGAAGTACTTTTATTGACATATTTGACAAGCACCACGTTGAAATACTGCTGCGCACTGAGCATATGGAAATACGCAGAACCGAGTAGAACTAAAATATGGAATATTTGATTCGAGCCATCGGCCTGGTGTTTCCTGGGAACCCATTTCAACTAACAGCTATTGCATTATGATTTCCGGGATTTTCGAGTGCATCAAGTTTTACCATTTGTCAGTACCGTGCATTTGCAGGTCTCTCCTCGAAAATATTTCAACTAGAGGCCCTGCATTATCAAGATCTCCGTAGTCTTGTTTTGATAATTCATGGGAAAACCAGTTAGGTTCAAGTACAGAAGGAGCACATGAATCAAGCTAAGATCAGACGATGCGCAGTGGGTTCGGTTCGTATGGTGCAAGGACTGAACTGACTGTCTCTTCTTTGATTTATGGTGCAACCATATTTATTTTCACAAGAACACATAGTTTTTATAGATTCTTGTAAAGGACTGTATAGTGCGAAGACGACAAAAAGCAGATACATCGAGTCAACATGGGTTGAAGTGAATCCTCGTGGATTACTTTTCAACTGCGGAAGTCTACTCTGTACGGTTTGAGAAGTTGGAGGGAGATTTTGCTAGGAGCATTCTCGATTATCGTCTCGTTGTCAAGTATCGTTAGGGAAAGATATTTGCAGGCTGACAGTCGCGAAACCTTCTCCAAGTGTTCTCTGTTCAATTCCATTTCCCAGTTCGCCCGTAAACCCCTTCAACATCATCAAGAGAGTGTCTTTGGGTTTAACTAGCAACGTGCATGGCTCGTGTCTTGTTGGCCAATGGTGAAAGGGTGAACAGGAAGCATATCAGGAAGGAAGTAAGGAAGGAAGGAACTGTTGTAGTAACGGCGATAGGGGTGATAGGGCCGTGGGTGCCATTAAGGTGGGAGGAATATTACCTTCGCGAGGGAAATGAAGAGAGAGGGAGAAATGGCTGATTAGCCATTTCCTCGGTGCTCGTAGTTTAAGTCACTGGGAGGTGGGAGAGAGACGAAGGAGAATAAAATACAATTTTGTTTGTTTAGTACACGAGAAGATAAAATCACTTCCTCTCCGGTGGCATTTAGAAGTGTATGATATTGTTGCTAGAACTCTCGCGAGCAAAAAGTTATAAGAATGGGCGAGACACAGCGAGCGGAGAATCCATTGACAAGAAATCCCGGAAAATATGCAATAGAATCGAACGACCTGATTCTAAGCGTCGTCCCTCCCACGAATCCTGGAGTGGAGGATTTTTAGAGTTATAAGTTGGCTAATGGTGACGATATTTGGGGAATGGAAAGCGTACGTATGAAGCAGCGCGTGCGGGGATCTGCCGCTAAAATTTTCTGGTCTGTTCGTGGATGAGAGCTGATCTGCGCTGGGGTTGCTGGAGAATCGGTAAGTCGCTCGATGCGTCGAAGTGGAAGCTGCGGAGCCGAGAGAGTAGTGAAGGAATGGTGCGGAGGGAGGAAGTTCGTCTCATTTATTGGAAGCATTACAAATGGAAGGTAGAGGACGCTCTCATCCTGGTTGGTACCCACTTCGATTTCAAACTATTCGCGGAACTGCGTCAGCGTGCTACTACTGCTGCTGCTCGGGGGAATACTAATCAAGTTTCAGGTGGTCCGTAATAGCGAGAAATTAATTCCAACTTCAATTAATATCTCTGGAATTCCAATTTATAATGTAAGGCTTCTAATACGTGAAAGTTTTCAGTTTACAATAATGTTCCAATTACTGAGTTTTTTTTCGGCAAAATTAATGTCGCTTGGGAAAATGCTGATGCGCATCATATTTGCGTAAGTCAAATGTTAATCATTTTGAGGTGTGGTTCAGTGTAGTGTAGATTCTACTCTAGTCTGTATCCACTGTAAATTGGGCTGCTCGTCGACGCTGAACAGAGACTACAGTAGAAACAACAGTAAATAGACTTCGCCAATACTTGCCCGTACGGTGCAAAAGTTTTTCTAGACTTATATTTTTACACGGGAGTGGACCAGTGGACGCTTTGGAGTATTACCAGACGACAGCTAACGTCGAGAAATGTTCAATTTAACGTACATATGTACGTGGCTCTGTCGGCTAACGACTCGCGAAAATTCCGCTCTAATGAGCTGTCGCGAATTGCTAAACTGTAACGAGCGTCGAGCGCTTACCAATACCCCTAAAAATTCTCCATGAGAATTCGATGTCATGTAGTCTGAAAGTTGGCCACCCATTCCGATTAATAACGGGCTCAAGTTATTTAACAAATGTCTCCGCGGCCATTTGCGGTACCCGAATGCGTACTCGAATCGCAGGGATTATGTTGCAGGCTGTCGTTAATACCGTTCATTAAGTGTAGCAACCTCGACGTGGAGTGTTGGCTGATCGATCCTGACAGGAGATGGCGGGATGCCATACCTATATTCATCGACTATACGTGCATCGATATGGTGGCATCTATGAATTCGTGCATTCATGCATTCATGTATCCATGCATCCACGCTTCCCAAAGTTTCTACCTACAATGTACTACAGTTCAGCTTGAATCTATTTTTTCCCACTGCACATGTATTTCATGTCTACGTGAAATAAAATAGGCAGCATATTCAAATACTTCTTTCTATGCATAGTCAGTATTACGTGCACAGCATTTTAATGAGACTTTCATATAATACGAGTGGGTGCGAATAAGGAAATATTTTTTCATTAAAAATAGTTTGCTCGTTTTACATAGTAATCTTCAATGAATGTCCACGTGGACTACACTGGTATGTTGACACTTAAGGCAACTCTGTGTCCATGAGAAATTAGAGTGCAGCAAGTGGAGTCTTTTCAAGAGACATCCAGGAATATTAAATTGTTTTTGGGTGTCTCGTACGTCCTAGCACGTATTTTCTTGTTGCCTGGTATCAACTGCGCCAGAGCTGTATACTTAATATGCTAGTGGGGACTTGCTTCCAGCTTCGTAAGAAATTAAAAATTTTAATGAAATTAGTATCGCATCTGTACTAATATAGTTAGCGAACCTGAGTGTACCTCTATCAGATGTGTGCATCTTTCGATGTCGGCGTTCAGGGACTGTGGATCGTATTCATGATCTTATTACGTACGTTGAGGTGGGAGAATATTTCCGATCTTAATCTAGTGTGGTAGTTATGGTAATTAAATTCATGACGGTGAAAGTCGAAGAAAACGAAAATGTGGGAATAGAGCAGGTGAAGGAGAAACTAGAAGAGGAATAGGAAGACAGAGAGCGGCTGGCTGGCTTTTCGCTTTAAGACCCTTAGGTGTTAGTCCTGCCAAAATGGAGGAATGAAGGGAGTCCAGAGACTCCTCTATCTTTTCACGCGCTTTCTACAAGCAGCTCATTTATCAAACTGGCTCCCATTAATATCCGAAAAAATAGTACAGGAACGCGACATCCCATAGAACTCATGCTCTTGCATCATCTCGTGTACCAAGTGTATCACTTATTCATCAGTTAGTGGATTGGCATCTGCCGGCACAGGTCACTCGTTTTGTTGCATAGTCAACCTTTCAGAGCCTTTCAGTCGATTCGAATATTTTCTAAGAACGGAAAATAAAGCAAGGCACGAGGGTTTCGTGGACATTCATCTCGAAGCGGAGTGCAAATTAAGGGAGATTCAATAAAATATGAAATCCTTGAAATACAGCAACATTAGTCTGATTGGAAGGTGTATCCCTTAAGGGTAGTCCCGCCTTTCTCTAGCGTAGCGAAAGAATCCAGCACACCTTAAGTGCTTAAACATGTTCACGAACTTTGTGCTTTTACATTAATTGAAAATGGAGTAATTGATATGGCGGAAGGTTGCGTCGCGTAAAAAAATCGAATCCAGGCGTCGTTAACTAAAATCAGACGACGTAAGCAAGATCGTGTCCCGTGAGACATATCACTTTTCTCTCTGCAGGTACCTACTATTCCTTCTATTCCTTCTATTCCTTCTATTCTTTCTTTCTGCCGATTCATTCCATTCTCCCTATTCCTTCCTGCTCCGTTTGTCTGTCGTCCCGTTGGAAATAACTGCTATCCGACAGCTGTCCCATTACACTCGGATAATAGTATCCTTCCTTTTTCTTGGCTATTACGAGATATTACCCACGAGTATCATACTCAAAGACATTTTGTTAACTTTCTCTTCTTACGATATGATACGATGCGATACGATATCGAATAAAATCTATCCCCTATAATCTTCTCTTAGACTTATTTATTATTCACCATTTCACTAATCCACCAATCCACGATATCCTCCATCTCTTCTGTAATTTGATCGTTTTCTTCCTATAGTCGGTTCATGGGCTCAATGTGTTTTTTGACAGTTTCCAAAGAATTCAATTTTTAGTGAATCACACATGGTTTTTCATAAATTGACGAAAATTTATGCTAAAATAAGAAAATAATATTCATCGTTTTCGATTTGCCAAAAAACGCTGTACCCGTAGGCCGACCATACGTAACTATGCCTGGTACAGCGAGAGTTGCATGTGAACGTTTGGCGCTGATGTGTGAAAGGAACTAGTAGCGTGACTCGAGATATGCTAGACGTAGAAAGATGTCTGTTGATTACGTTCGAAGGCAAGTAGGTGAATAAAAGTTACACGTTTCAGTCAAGTGAGAGGTGAGAGAAATATTATGCACTCGTGTATAAAAGTCGTGGGCCAAGGGCTCTTTGGCCATTTAATATATAACTTAACTTGGCCATAGATTGTCGTATACTAGTGTACATTTCTGATTTTCGCTGAGTACTCATGTGATTTCGTTGAGAGATAATTCGACGTTGAATCAATTTGTGTTCGACGTGGCAATTTTGTAGGGAGGATGAGAAATTGAGTCGGGTCTAGACGTGTCGCCTCCCATGGCCCAATGGAGCGTGCGTTTCCAATTTGTATTTTCCTCCTTTCTTATGTTCTTACGTTCTTAACTTGAGAGAAGATGGTGCATGTTCGTAGTAGCCTTCCACGCGCTAAAACTTGGCCATGCGATATCTAGGAAAATCTCTCTGGCGATAACATAAATCCCTTGGCGTTCTTATATAACTTTTGCGCGATCAAGTTTTATACTGGAATTACTAGCTCGCCGGGAGGAATATTAAAATAGAGAGTGTAGAAAGAACGTTTATATTCTCCGTGGCATCTCGAAACAATCGCGCACTTCGCCGTTCCAATTGTTCTATTTAAGAGTTATCTGATACTGGAAAGTTGTTATCTACGTAATAACGAGCTTACCGTGCACATGCACTGGTTAACAGTTTATCACTGTAACATTCTTGAAAAAGTTTCTTCTGTGTCGCCGAGAAGGAGAATCACTTCAACCTTTAAGATTGCGTCCCCTTTTTCTTTTTCTTAGCTTGGATTGGCTCCAATTACAATAATAAAGTCAAATAATTTCGTTGATTATCAAACGAAATAGATACATCACTTTGGCGTCCATTTTGTCTTGGAAATCAAATATAGCGGTCAGTTTCCAGAGTTTCGACTAGCAGGAGAATCTGGATTTCAGCCTGGAATTGCGAAATTCCGTCCGATGAGACCAGAGTCCTGTGCCAAGAGATGCTGAATGCTAGCCCAGTTTCTACGTTGTATTAAACCTCGGAAGTCCTCTTTGAGCTTGTGAGTCTGAAGCTGGACTATTATCAAGTTCCGTGTTGGATTGTCGACTCTTTTAATACCCCTCATGAAATTGAATCAATTCAATTTGGTATCAACCTAATGTAGACTATACAAGAAAAAACATACGCCTGTATCCCAGAAAAAGATATTTCTCTTTTTTTTTCTCAAGTCCGTTTCCTTAATTTATCTGCGCATCGCATACCCTTTACCTCTGCACTCGGACACTTGACTTGTGTGTCTCACCGGAATTTCACGAGCAATTTATGGATTTACCAAAGAAATAAACTTGAAAATAACGATCCTTTCGCTGACCCACTTTAAAAGTAGAACTGTGGGTTTCCCTCACTTTTTTATCCTTTTCTTTCCTTGGAATAGGCCTGCCACCTGAATTTCGGGTATTTCGAAAACTGATTAGCAGGAACGCACTTATTATTTTCTGTACGGAGTATTATGACAATGTACTGCAGCTTCAGAGAGGATTGCCTTTAATGTAGACTCAACGAACCGAATGCGGTCGGAGACTCTTGAAGATATAACGAGGTACTTTGACCTCCTCGCTGAAGTAAACTTCATTCCTACTGATGGTAATTTTCCCGAATAAAAGTTCATCTCGTTACAGATAACTGCTTAACGCTTCACGCTTAACTGAACCGGTGAGGAATTATCCAGAATTCAGTCCCGTCGAATCTTCTCTTCGCATTTCAATTATCTTTCACTCTCGTATTCCCGGCAACTGTTGTCACGGTCGAGTTGCTCACGCTCTTTTCTTTTTATTTCCATTACTCTAAGCAGCCAGTCAATTATGAAGTCCCTATGGTGCATTTCCTTTGCCGTTTGTGAACTATGCATCTTGCCAGTTGCAATTGATTTTTTGGATGTGATTGACAAGCTTCAACATATCGACGATCAGATGAAAGAGATTGAGGGCACCGAGGATGAGGATCACGACATAGAGGTACTGCCAGTGACCTATCAGGTTATGGATGCCAACATAAAAGTGAAGGAACGCGCGTCAACGGATGAGACTCTGGAGAATCTCGATCAAGACTGGGATAAGAAGAGAGCGATCAGGAACGTAGGATACTTCATTCGCGCACATAAATTTCAGGATTACGATCGGCGTTACTACAAAAATGTAAGCCAGGTCTCGAGACACCTTTACGAAGGATTTCCAAAGCCAGTCCTGAGGTCTCTACACTGGGAGGTTCATAAGTTTTGCGTTTCCGGATTCGAACCTTGTCTCAAGTATGTCGAAAGGATCGTGAGGCTGACTCCACTGAGACGAGAAGACGACACCGTCACGATAATGAGAGAGAACTCTTGGAACCTATCGAATAATACCGAGGAAATTCTGGCCACGCAAAAGGACTGTGAAATAGCCAAGAGACGTGACAGTCGCACTGCACTTCCGTTCGAAGGACCAATTGGCAAGTTTCTTTGGCCATATCCGCCACATTCGCTACTTCTTTACGGTCCAACCGCACATAAAATATTGTTGAGTTTCGCTGTGACGCAGAGCGGTTCCAGTGGCGTACTTCAGTCAGCTACTACATGTGCTGGTACACAATGCTCGGCATTCCTGAACTCGCTCTTTTCGGAGAGCCTTGCGACAATCATGCAAATTGCCTCGATGAATATGGGAACAACAATAGAGATCCTAGAGCGGATGATACCACACCGTACGCATGTGCACTCTATAGCTTCTGTCCAGATCATTGTTGTCCCATGAAGCACATCTGGTACATGAAAGATTGCTTTGAGTCTCAGGAGAATCCCTGCCATTATGGGAAAAGAGCAGATACGTACGAAGCACGAGAACTCTCGCGTAAGAGGATTATTTATATTTTTTAACTTAACCCTGAATTAATTTTAACCAGTGCGCGAGCGCATGTTACTGTTTTCGCAGACGAAAATATGCACAGTATGTTTTTTCCCAAAGTCCTGATACTTGTTTTACATTTCGGATCTACTTCTACGTTACAGCGGAAAGACGATGCATTCTGGTTCGCGAGAACAATAAAGATTTCTCCTCGTTGCTGGCGGATCGGATAAACGTAACCTGCGACTGTCAGTATACAGGGTACGAATGGTCTACGAGATTTGGACTGTGTGTCGACGTAAATGAATGCGCACGAAGCCAGCACAATTGTTCTCATGAAGCGGGCGAGACGTGTTTCAATCTCCCTGGTCAGTTTGCGTGTGTCTGTCGCCTGGGTTACGTTTACAGTGATAAAAACAAGCGGTGCGTCAGAAGTCCCAGCCTGGAAAAGACTTTCCGCAATCTCTTAATCAAGCGTAACTATACTGAATCGATAAGCTTGTTTGCCTTGATCGTCAATACCGTTAGCAAGTCGCATGGCAGTTATACCATCGCACATATTAGTTTTCCATTTGTTTTGTTGGTTACTTTTATGCTGTGATGAGAAGCGTTACGTAAGAACCGAAAATGAAAAAAATTCCAAGAGTAATGGCAACTCAAATGTATTTTTTAATATTTTCTTGTATTTTATTTTAAATTTATTCCTCCCATTCTGCTCATTTATCTTTTAAATTCGCGTTCATTCGCGATTAAACTGCATATGTCACGAGCCGACTGTTCCCTTTCAGCACTTCGCGCAGCTCCAGTCGGGGGTTTATCGGGGAGACGGGACCGAGCGAAGCTATGAAATTTGTTTCCCCAACAATTCAAACTTCAATCTCACGACGTAATAGTGCGATTCCACGTGCTCCATATACAACCACAAATGGCTTCCCTTAACGGTTATTTCTTTCGTCGAGGGAAAAACGCAGCGCTATTCTACATACCAATTGCTGCGCTTAGCATACTCGCGAGACAAGGAAGCATCAGTAGCGCTAGCCTTTTCGATGAATTCCTTTTTCCTGTCTTCGTATGATCCCTTATGTTCTGATCTGAGTTATGGGCATGAGTCTCGAGACACTGCTGTAAGTCGCTCCGCTTATTCGTTCGTCAAGTTCCCTGAGATTTCGACATGGTTTCTCTGTAGATTATGTCACGATCATCCGGAGTAATTCTTGTGCGATACGAGACGCTGCGAGCGCAGATTCGAGGACTTTCTCTTGGTAGCTCTACGCCTGCTTTCCGTTACTGCAGTCAGTAGAAGATCATGACTCTGTGCGACTGGTACTCTGATCGGGAGATCCTCCTTACTGGCGTGACCAGTGAATTGGGACGAGCTTTGCTCGAGAAACTTTTGAGATATTTTCCAAGAGTGAAAGTTTACGTGATTTTGCGATCAAGAAATGGCCGTAACAAGAGTGATCGGATTAAAGCAATTTTTGCCTCTCCTGGGTATGAAGGCTTATTAATGATTTTGTTAAATTATGTTAGAGCATGCGGTTAATATTTTATGTCAATCGGTGAACCAATGATGCTTTGTATTCGCGTACCTAGTGTAACTGATTTTGCTTTACATTCAAACTTGAATTGTACTGGGAAACACGACGATGTATGAAATCATTAATGCGTAAATTGTCATTACTCTTGACAGATCGATTGAATGGTTTTCGCATTTAGGACCTACAACATTTACTATGTGTATTATAAGAGATATAAAATGAAAAAAGGTACAAGCAAGATGAAAGTAGAAGCAGGGAGCACGATGGAGGACGGCTAATTTGGACAAGGGCAGATGAAAAAATCGCGGCAAAGATTTAATGACATCGGAATTGTAGCTTTCAACTTTATGCTTGAAGTATTGGTGCTGGATTTTTGAGGAGTTAGAGGAAGAAGCTTTTGATAAAAATCAGGGAAATAAATAACTGGACCTTTGTTAGGTACGAGAGGCTACTACAGGGCGAGCCGAACGCGATTTCACGCGTGAAGGCGTTCGAGGGGAATCTCCTCTATGATGGCCTCGGGTTAACCAAGGCGGACAAGACAGCAATGACGAACGTTACTGTCGTCTTTCACGCTTCCGGTCCTCATGACGCAGTCTTCGAATTCGCCCAGGAGTTGCCTGCTGTGAGTGTTGTGGGAGCAGCCAGTAGTATCTTTCGACACAAAGGACAAATTACGGAGAGTCTTCAGAACGAACACATACCGGAGATACCACTGTGCCTGGTCCGCATCCCGTTGCTGGGTCCTGCTTGGAAGGAGCCTATGCCAGGACACGTGGAGATCCTTCGAGGTGCAACGGCACTCATGGTTGGTGCTGGCTATGCATTAGGTCGATCGGAACTGCCCGCAGAACTGATTCCAATAGATCTGGCTGTTAATACTGTGCTTGTCGCAGTCTATCAGAGAGAAACTAGGTAAATGCGCTAATGGCGTCTGATCCGACTGTATTTTTGAAAGTTCCTAGTTTCTTTAGTTGAAAACTGTTACCAGGTTCTCTGCTGGCAACATTGTTGACATTTTCCATCGAGAAACTTTCTTGTATTTAGCATTTTCTTGACGTAGTGAAGTACGATTCACTTTGAGCCAGTAGCATTTGTTGCGACTCTACTTCCTATGATTTCTCTGTATACGACAGTGTAAAAGATCACTTGAGGTAAAAAAGTAGCGTAGCGCATACTTGGTGCGCGGCTCTGCTGTATTTCATTACCATTGGGACTTTGCTGCTTTTTTGAATGTCGAAATAGCTCGATGTATCGTAACCGTCGACTACTCGACCTGTTTGGTCGACTCGCGAGTCATCTAGCCGTCGACACACGTGAGTGAAAGTGTGCATCGTGAGATTTTTCTGCTCAGCAGAAATTATTTCCCTTTCTCTCTAATTTGGTTTCGTTCTGCTTCAGATAATTCTTCTTTTTATAAATTGGCTTAGCAAGTAATATTCAATTTGTTATTCTTTTCCTCCATTGCATTTGCTTGTGCTACTATCTTTCCATGCGTCAAGAAATATCGTTACAAAAGTTTACATGGGAAATTGTTTGTGATTTGTCCCACGAACCTATTTTTCTTTCCAGTGAACAGAAAGATGCTAGTCCAACAGTCTGCAATGCGACGACGATTGGCTGCACTTGGGGTGAGCTAATTAAGAAAGCCCAGCGAGCCAATCGAAACTTTGCATATCCTAGCTTTGGAATTCCTGGAATAACGTCGCTGGTGCTTATTCATCGAATAGTCGTACTCTTGCTTGAATGGTTGCCTTCCGTTATCTGCGACATGATCTTATCCTTCTTTGGCGGAAAACACAGGTAATGTTCTAACGAGAAATATTTTGATATTATTTTTCTGATTGTGTTTGCAATGATCATTTTGCGGTCTTTGTCTCTACTGTCATACACGGATCTTACGTAAAATATTGATTATTCTAATTTCAGAATTCTTCAGGAACACTTGAAGATACGCAGTGCCTTGCGAATCCTCGAGCCGATACTTTGGAGGTCCTGGCCCGTTGAGAGAAATCGCATACACTTTCTTCAGCGGCAACTTAATCTCGAGGAGCAAGAAGCCTTTCCTGTTTGCGTCGATATCGATGTCGAGACCTATGTTCTCTGTGCAGCTGCTGCTACTAGAAAGCATTGTTCCGAGGAGAGGGATTTGAGAATTCTCAAGAATTTCAAATGGTTTTGTTTAGCTTTTCTATTTTGTGCAATTTTTCTATTGCTTCGTAAATAGCTCATTACGTAGGTAGTTTGGTTGATGCCTTTTATTTTGTACTAAACGAGATGTTATGATGTTTGTTTTGGAATCTCAGGGAAAATGTTTGTCGGGGAAAACGTTGTTCATCGTTTGTTCCCATTCTGGTAAAAGTTTTTCAAAAGAGAATTACGGCTTTTATTAGTGATGCAGCTGCAGAACGGGTACTTGAGTGTACGGGTACCATTCACTTTTACGCAATTAACATTGTTTGACTAAGACGCTAGATAAATCGAGGTGGTCACCATATGAAAGTAATCAGCATACTAGCACAGCAGGACTCTGCTACGCATTCTCTCTGTCGAGCTACAAAACGCTGGAGAAAGTAGCCACTTTCCTTTCGAGATGCGGCACGAGTTTAGCTCACGTGACATTCGTTGCTGGTGCTAACAGAGTGTTGAACCGAATTATGCTTTCAAAATCCTATTACCAGTTTTGCTCGAGGAAATCCAGCAAAGGAACTTAGTTCCGTGGAAAATAATTGGACGTGGTAAGTGGAACTGCGCCTTCATAACAATAATTGAGAATGTCTGTTCTTCTAAAGGAACTTCAACGATGGCTGGCGCGCAGCGGTTGAACTGGAGAAACTGCCTCTGATAGGCAAGAAGACAGGGGACAAGTATTAGATGCAGAAAGTGAGAAGAACGAGGAGTGCAGCTGAATTCATTCTATTTCCAAGGATTTCTCTTTTCTTTCTGTTTTATCTTGGTTATCCGCTATATCTATTTTCTCTAACTTTATTCGCGGCATTTCTTCGTCTCTTGCTCCCTTCGTTCATTGTCCATCCCGCCAAGTGCTTACGTGCTTTATTCTTGCAATACAAATTGAGCTTTCGTTCCTTATTCCGCTCTATATCAAAAAAAGCACAGAATGTCTGCGTTAATGCAAATAGAAAAGGTCAAGTACGTTGAGACAAGAAGTGAGTAACGCTTTTCTAGGTAAATAAAGGAAGAGACGTTCATTGCTAGGGTGTCGTTGAGGCGGCTCCGAGCAAACAGTCGGAGTTATGATAAGTTGATAAAGAGAGCAGAATGAAAAGACAGTGAGAGAGTAAGAGTGAGAGTGATGGGAGGGCGGGAGGGGGAGAAAAGGGGAGAGAAAGAGACGATGAGTGGCTCACGGTGTCCTCAGGCCTCTGAGGAAGTAATGCGACTTGCCAGGATTATTTGCCCTGAAAGAGACTCCTGGAACACTCAAGAACTTTTGGAACAGCTGTTGTCGTTGCTGAAGATAGGGTGCTTCTTCTTCGCCTTTTTCGATTGTGTTTATCGGAGGTTAAGACGGATACAGTATGAACTTCTACGGAGCCTCTTGAGATTCTCTTATTTCTTCTTTTCATACTCCTTTAATCTCTTATATTAATTATACGAATGTCAGGGCACCGAGCCAGAAACTTGAATTGCTAAGTTTAACGAGGAACTTATGAATTTTTATGTTCTTATGTTGAAAAGCGTTTCGGAAGAGTCGTATCTTCATAGGTGTTTCTATGCTGTTACGATCACCATAACTCCAATACATTCTTTTATCTCTTTTCTCAAATCTAGTTTATGAGCCGATATTTTGCTCTACAGGATTTTCCGGTCGGGTATTCTCTAGCGATTACGTTTAATTAAGTTTTATCCATGCTAGCCGCGCTGGCCTGCGGGCGACGAGAGAGGAGAGGAATCCTAGGTAATGCCACTGTGTTACAGGACAGTGTGCGCCAGTGCACGTGTGTTAGCGGTCTGGGGCTCGATGTGCTTCGCGCATAAGTTACAGTTTGCATTGTGCACGGCTCTGGGGTAAACTTCACCGAATCCGAAGGGAGTCGTGACTCGTGAGTTCACACGGCTCGGCTGCTTAAGCAGCTTTCTCTCCACTATTATACAGGGATGTGGGGTTAATCTATCCCTTACCTTACGACTACCTACTTTTCACACCCTACCTTTCACCCACTAATCCTTTACTTTTGACAAAGCATAAGATCACCAATGCACGACGCGGCTGAGCTTGTAGCTGAAACGTTCACGTTGGCAAACGAGAGAGAAACGCCGTCGCGTATTATGTGCAGCCCTCTGCATTCCAATCGAAGCTATTCGTGCCGAAAATGGAAAAGAGTTTTTCAATTCCGAGTCTGACGATCGAAGGGACGCCGAGACTGCATTTAAATGGATTCCGCGTCGAGAGGATTGTCGATGATGAATTGAACGTGTCGACTGATTTTTCGACAACTTAGTCCATTCAGATTCGAGCTTAGTCATCGGTTCATCTACTGATATCGATCCTTGGTTTGATCTTACACGTAGTTTGACAACTTTTCATCGCAATCCTAGTGCCGGACTAGCAGATGGATGGACGTGGTTTGTCCTTTGAAAGTTTTTAAGATCCGATAGCAGTGCGAGGACTACACGTTTGAAGCAAACTTCACTATGAAAAACATAGTTTGCAAGCCTTATGAACTCTAGACTATATAGATTCTAAAATACGATATCTCCCCACGCACTAGTTTACATTAACAATAATATATCAAGCCATTCAATTTTGAGAGAAGGTCTTTTCGTAACATTAGATGAGAATGATCCGAAATCAACAACTTTTTACGAGCGTTTTGTTTCTTTTTTTTGTTTAAACGTAATTCCCGATTTCATAAAACGCCATAAACACATGGGTAGGGAACGGTCCGTGAATTCGCAATTACACTGGTTATGTTGTAAAATCATAGCGTTCTCCATATGTATGTACGTACAACTGCTGCAGATATATCCTGAAAAAAGGTTTTCCAGGATTCCGGAGCATCTCTTGAGTGTGGATATGTGTGCAAGTATATTCGCATGCGTGTCGACTCTAGCCCATTCCGTTTCAATTAATTTTCTGCTATTCTTTTAATGAACTTTTTTATTGTCAAGCGCCGAACACCGAGTACATCGTATTCCACTACTCTCACGATTGTTTCAGGTCCTTTTATTCATACGGTAGGATCTGTACTTCTTTAAGGCGATAAAAATAAAAAAAATAAAAGGAGAATAAAAGAATAGCAGTGAATAGTACATCTTGATATAGTCTGAGATGTTCCTTTCTTACTGCTATGACTGTTTTCGACATTAGCGTCAATATGTGGTTAGCCCTTAGAATGATGATTAGGATAGGACGCATTTCGAATGTACAAAATCATCCATCGATTCATACGTAAGAATGATGCCATTTGAAACATAATTTAATGAATGAAGTACTGCGTGAATCTCTGCTATATTTCATAGTATTGCACGCACATATGCATCCCTATCTGAACAGCATATATTTTCCAAAATGCCTGCAATCCAGGAAGCGAAAGCGAGGCTTCCTTTCCTATTGGATTTAGGTGCATGGAGTTATGAGCAGAAACATAACAGAGCTCGTGCAAAGCTGCGAGTGTCTATCATGCGATATTGCTCCTGTCGAAGTTTCCGTAAACTTTTGGCTTTCTCGTATATTCACGTGTCTACCATGTTCTGACTCACGCTGATCGGCAGACATTGCTCTACAGAGCTCTTCTGTTAAAATTATTTGCGATGGTCATCGCAATACGTCAGTTAATTTCGACTGATGCGTCTGAGGTGAATAATCCTCTATAGAGCTTTACATTACTTTCACCCTGTTTCCAAATGCTAACGTCTTTCTACAATGTATATAGGCTCGTATTACTTTGTCTGGGATTCCCTCTTCATCATCACCTATTCATTGATGATTATTAACAGAGAACCAGGAGCGCAGTGGTTGCTTGGTTGCCATATCGCACTGGATCTATCACGATGGCCTGTCAAATTCACTTAACTGTAAGATCGTTTCTAAGGGAGCTAATCAACAGTTTTGCAATTTCTTGCGTGTGATTACAGGTACGGTAAATTGGCCGTACTAGTTTGCTCGATCGATTTGTCGGTCTCGGAAACTTTCCGTTCATATTGGGGATTTCGTACTCATTCTTTCGTCCGCTAATGTCACACTTGAAACTCATACCTATGGGTATGAATAATAAAATTAAAATGGTCATATGCTTGATGTGATCATTCTTGCGTGGCAGTTGCTATTATCCCTCATAACGACCGAGCGAGCCCACGCAGAGCGAACGATCGACACCCGCTAAAGCTTTAATAGCTTTCGTAATGGAATCACATTTTTATGTTATTTTATGGAGTTATTGATTTCATACCTTTGTATTTGTCTTATAAAGGACACTCAAATGGCGCGATACCGGTGTTCGCCATCTGTTGTACTAAGAATTGGAAAATTGCCAAAAGAGAAAGTGTCTGAGGGAATTCGCTTACGATTTTCCCATTTTGTTCTACAAGAAAAATCGTAGATGATACGTTCATTCATAGTAAATCATGAGGAGAAATAAATAACAAAAAATCGATCGGGACCGAAAAGAAGATATGAAAGTTTGCTGCTAGGATATAGTGTGCGGTTGCGAGCACTTAATTTTATCGTCAAGTGATAAACGAAATAATAAAATGCGGTAGAATGGAAATGTATGAGGAGCTAACCGTAGAACACGGATTGGAAGCGAAAAGAGGGCACAAAGAAGGAAAAGAAAAGGCAAGTAGAAGGAAAGCAGGAAAGAAAATGAGATTTAGAAAAGGAAGTAGGTCAATTACTCTGATTCCGAGGTCAATTGTACAGAGTGGTCAATTTGAATCAATACGATACGCTAGTTTCAAGGATGTTGCAATCACGAAGGAATATTTCATGAAATCTATTACCATCGGCAGTTTAATGAAGGCAGCACTACTTAGAAATCTCGTGGCAATGCGCTATTCTTTGACAAGGAAGGATATTGGTTTGTTCAATCGTAACCAGATTCGACCGAGCAGGCACACTTCATGACTATTTTCTCGTGTGCGACTAGTTTTCCAGAAGTCGGGTTAATCGTGCGCATTACAACACCATGGGTAAATTACCAGGGTAAATTATCCTGATACTAGCGTCTTGGGACGTTGCTTGGAAATCTTCAAAGAGCAGCGGCACATCGCCAAGAACAATAGTTAATCAATCCAGTGAAAGAAAATTCTTTATAGGTTTCGTAATTGTCGTTCCTTGTCAGCCTATAGTTGACTGCTTTTGTTAACCTAGTGGTCTAGAACCTAGAGTCATCTAGAGGCTTTCCTACAGACGTGAGAATTCGTTTGTTCTTACCTTGAGGGCGACTTTGCACGAGAAAATGAGATGGAGTAAATGGCGGCATAGTATTTTCATCAAAGAACGACGGCAACTTTTGTGCCGTTGCAAGGGGTAAAACGTGTTATGTGGGACAAACGATTTGACCGTATCTAGTAGCGATAGTAAACGAGCTCTCACCATGAAAACCTCGGCAAAAATATTATTAAAAAACAGTCTAGGTATGCAATTAAAAAGATAATAACGCTAGAGAGATGGAAGGCGAGGACGAGTGAAGTGAGAAAAATGAGAAAAAAAGAGCGAAATGGGGAATGGTGGATATTCTTTGAATTGCTCAAGATTACGTCCTGCAACCCTTGCAGTTTCTCCGGTACCGTGGACTTGATAAATGCTTGAAAAACGAGAAGCTTTAATTTTTCATTCGCGAGGAAAACGTGGTTGCTCTGAATATCACAAGGAATTCCTGCGATTCTTATAAATTCCGTTAACGACCAAGCTTCGATTTTTACATTTTCAAAGCAGTCATGTGGAGGTCCTTCTCATACCCTCTTACGTCTCTTATAATTCAAATTTGAATGATCGACGCCACAGGGCATTGGCTTTCGTTGTAACTTTTTCGCATCTACCTACGAAACAATTTCTACAACATTTTGAAAGCTCGAACTGATAAGTGATGGGTGGTGGAAAAAAAAAAATATGTGCCGTTGTCGAAACAGTGAAAGAAAGGATCAAAGGAACGAAATGGAAGGTCGACAGAATCGAGACGTCTGTTGGATGTTCTTGGCGGTTTTCTCGACAGTTAGCTTGCTCGTTGGACTATTTGGTTCCCTTAACCTATGGAAGCTCCGGAATCCTGCAGAACTCTTGGACTCCTGGACGATAGCCAAGAGATATCATGCGGACAAAGTTTGCTGCTCTTTTGAACATCAGTTATAAGTCTTCGAAATTGTATCAAAGCGATACAATGTTTTCGCTCACCGAATGTAATAGTCCAAGATAAAAGGTGCTTGCGCCTTCTGGTCATCTCTTTGTTCAAAAATCCAGAAATCCGTAGATTGCTTATCTATCGAAGCGCTTCTCTTCTTTCCTATCATTTTGAAAGTGTCCCAAGTCGAAGTAGTATCATTCTGGATTATTTGTAAGATTTTGGCCATACGAGAGACGATCCCCTGCTAGACAAAGAAATTGCTTCGCTCGAAAGAGAGCGCATGGGGTGAGTTGGATTTACAATGAAAACATCAAATGCCAGTAGCTAATCTTCCTCTTGCGCCTATCTTCTTCTTTCTTCATTACATATACTCTCCCTGCGAATCACTCTTTCATAACGACCTTACGACATGTCTAATTTTCTGCTTGACATCTTTCTTCTTAGCGTCAATTATGAAATCCTGAAAGTGATTTCTTGAGGAATTTACAGACAAAGTCTCTTGGTCCCGTAGATACTTCCTGGGAAGGAGTTGTTTTCGTTCGAATCGAAGTAAAGTCCTGTCTGTTCGTTTCGAACTCGTCGAAAGCAGATGGGAATGGAAGTCTCTTTGAGATTTAATTGCAGGGCCAGGAAGGTAGAGGGAGAGTCTCTCGACTTGCAGGGAATCAGTTTGCTTTTCGCAGAGGATGCACGACGTTTCTCCGAGCTTACTCCATCGCAACTATTTCGGTTCTTTCACTTCGTTCGTCCGCTCAAAAGCTGAGATCCCTAAACAAACCGATTTTGCCTCAGCACTGCAATTTAAATACTTTTTCATAACATGCCGTTCAGACAAGGGTCCTTTGCGCGCGAGAAGATGCTTTGTTCGTTTATTTTTTCCTCTTTCTCTTCGCAGATGACTAGACTAGAGTATCTGTGTCGCAAGAGTGCATGTCCGTGAATGCTATCATCACACGGATGCTATCGCCATTGAACAAGAGGTGTCTATCCGAATAATATATACGAGCAGACAGTTGGCTTCAATGATGTACCAACGTCAACAAGATATCTTCTACGTTGGGTCCGAATGAGGTAACTTTCGTTCAGAAGATGAAATCCATCTGTCACGTTATCAGATAGCTCGAGTCACTAAGGATATAATTAGCGAGATCGCATCGCGCTTATAAATGCGTATTCAAGTAATCCGTGTCAGTCAGCGTTAAGATCGTTTTACGCTATGCGCCACGCTATGGGTTTCGGTTGCGCTTCCAGCTCTAATATCGATCACAATATACTTCGACAATGAAAGCTAACCATTTACACATATTATTTATGCTCTTCATGGTAAGTTATAATTTTGTGATTACGATGAGTGGTTATGATCCTCTGAAAATTGTGATTTTGGGACGAATATTAGGAGTAGACTATTTTTCAATGAGTTGGAATGAGAAAAGGAAAACGGAAAGATTTAAAATCAATCCTGTCCCGTTGTACAAGTGGGATCGATGTGTAACGATCGGGGGAGTTTCAGAATTTGTTCTGCGAAAAAAAGGAATTAGTAATCAGTTGGTTAGTCCAATTTCAGTGGGAACGACTCAGTTTCAATTTACTTCATGATTGACTTTAGCTATATTTGGACGACAGAGCTGTTTCAGTATCATCCTCCCTATCGTTTTTTTCTCTTTTTCACTTATTTCCAACGGTTTCCAGAGTTTTCTAATCAGAAAATAACTTTGCTTTCTTAAGTAGACGAATTAGCACTGAAGATAATTTCCTTTAGCTGGAATTGCTTGAGAACTAACGCAGGCCGGTATCCTGGAGGTTGCCATCTGCAGTACAGAGGGCCTGTTTGTCCCATACAAACACATGGGCTTCATGCAAGTTTTATGTAGTCGCTACTTCCACGAATTTTCTCTTCAGATTACAAGGGAGGATTTTACGAGGCCATAAAGTCTTAGGATTTTTGAAGGGAGTGCGTTTCAAAGTGGCTTAGTGGTCACAAGAGACACATGGCAAGAAGAAGGTAAAAAGTGGGAACGCAAAAAGACGGAAAGATGGAAGGATCAATTGCTGAAGCATATCATCCGTGGAAGGTGGTAATTGTATGTTCCAGAGCTGCTAGATGCGAGATGTGAGATATGAGGTGCGAGAGGATCCGGTACTTTGCTATTATCGAGGTCCAAATCCAGAAAGCTAATCCTATGCATACTGTGCCATGATCCAGCAGCCACAGCTAGAAAAATAAATCCTCCACTCTAAATGCTAATGAGCCTTGTGTAAAAGATACTTTTACATCGTTTTGTTGCAAACTGACGAAATGGATAGGTGTGGTCGAACGTTTCAAGTTGTTTCGTTGCGCTTCAGGGGCCATTTTTACCATCGCTTGTTAGACGAATGGTAATATCAATTTCTGACAGTTTCGCGTGTTCATACGGCATTCCTAATACGTTAAAAAAATAGTAAGAGGCATCTCACTCCGATTTCTTTGTGTTTCATATTTCTCTCTCGATTTCTTTCGTGGTTTTAGTAGTTTTAGTCGGTAAGGAGTGTCTAGCGGGTGAACGGCAATCAGGATAAGAAGGACGGAGGTGTGATGGCTGCGCGAAGATGGCAGAGGAGGACATAACAGGGGAGGGCTGGCAAGGGGCGAGAGGTTCGTTCAGGGGTAGATATCTAGCAAAGCGCTGGCGCAGTCGGATCGCGGGCTCCACCACGAGAGCATTTCATTTATCGGATAGACGTACGGAACGTTTCCACACTCATCTCGTTTCTCTTTCTCACACTCTCCCTCCTTTTATGCTCCTTCTCTTTTCCTCTCTCTTCCTCTTTCCCTCGTGTGCTCCTTTTAGTCTTCTCTTCTTTCAAGTCACCATCGGTTGCCGCTACACTACGCGTGTGACTGACAAATGAGCAGGAAACGTCGTAATATAAGAGGAAATAGATTAAATATTTGGACAGAATTTGTGTGTGAAAACAACAGAATATGAATTCGTCAAAAATATATTCTTTGAAAGGAACGGTGCCAATAGGTTTTGCGAGTCCTACTTGATGAATCTTTCAAGCAAATTTTGCACAGTGCTTTGTGCTTCCGATGGTCAACAGTTTTGTGCTGACAAGAACCGTCGATATCTCATTTTACGCTCGAACTGACAAACTTCGACAAGTTTGTGGCTTTCATCAGTAAGTCGGACTTCAGGAACTTGCCAATTGAATTAAAACTTGTGCCCTGAGAAAGAATGCACCAGATTCAACATTGTTCGTGTGAAGTGAGCTCATGATTGCATGTTAGGCGATTTAGTGGATCCATTGTTCCCGCGCAACAGAACTTGCACAGACATTTTTAGAAGTGTTACGTTTCAAGGGATAAAGTGTCATGACGTCGTGCGAGACAGTTAGTAAAGCACACATTATACTTGGAAACAGTGCCGAAGTTACGGGGAAGCCAGAGAATTTCTATGATTCGGAGTAAAGCGGGAGTAGATTGTAGTTGCATTTGGTTGAAGTAGATGATGCGGGACGAGAGAAGGGTGTATTAAATTCACGTTAAGTTTCCTCAGCAGTATGCGCGAGCTTCATTTACTGAGTGTTCGCGCGCGGCAACTCTCCTGGCGTCAGTAGTAGCACCATAGTAGTAGCAGTATTAGTAGCAGTCAACTACCACATCTAGGCCAACTCGAATCAACAGGCCGGTTCTATCGGGGTGAAAGATCGTTGCGGTTCAGAATCAGTGCTATTCGCCGGAATGCGTATATTTATGTGTATGTGTGTGCTTACGTCTGCAATCATGTATCAATTCAATATTATTTGTGAACGTAGTGGAATTTCAATTAATTTTACCTATTCAAATAATTTGTTCGCGCTATTCGAAATGATGTAAAATCATGAGCTGATGCGGTCTACCACCTAAAACACTCGGTTAGACTTGGTTAGATTAGGTTTCTGTCTGTTGATAAGACGACGCACTACGTTCTGAGTGATGTCAGAAGAGACAGGATACTCTTGTGGGGTTTTTGGGTCTTGTTCCAGTTCTTTATTCCTTTCCCCGTGCCGATTAGCATAGGTGAAGTTTCCAACCGATTGTGAGTCCATTACAAGGACGGCAAACGGAAGTCGCAATCGCAAATGTACTGGCACGCCGCGAAAGTTTTAACTTAGAAAGGTGTAAATCTCCAAGGATAAAATTCGAGTGTGCATAGTGCAGAGTGCGTGGCACATTGTTCGAGTCTGGATTGCCAAGTGGATAAGGCTTTCTAGAGAGAACAGTGTATTTTCACCCGTATTGCCTATCACATTATTCTTAATCAATGAAGGAAATACGAGAACAACTCGATTTTATTTCTGAAAAGCAAATAATTATTTGTATACTACACACACTCGCGGTGAGTGTCTTGGTGCGTTAAGAGAAGCAAAACAGCAAGGAGCCTTGGCATCGAAATCTGGAAAAACATGTATTTGGTGTTTTCTCGGGGGAAACACGGCAGCGTCAAGAAGATATCTTGGTTGCTTTTGCGACAGCAGCATCTTACTTCGGCAAATGGAAGTAGATCATTCACAATGATTCTCATACTCCTCCTCTTTCACAGTTGCTTTCTTTACGGTGAGTTTATCCGTAATTTCAATGGCTATTTTAAGCAACCTCATTCGGTCTTTTGACATACTGTTTTGCGTTAGAACGAATTTCACAGTATTTATATAATACTGTAAATAAATATATACAAACACGACTGACACCCGCAGTTTTTCCGTGAGCATGACTCACGTGGAAAGTAAATTCTCCTCTTCCAATAGTAGTAGATCCACCATTTGTATTTCAAATTAGTTTGGGAACCGTAGAAAGGATTTTGACAGCTGGAACATATTTTGGACCTGGGCTGTTGCTACCAGAATGAAACACTAAAATATCGATGGAAATACATGGAGGCATGGTATTGACTTCTCGCGTGCATTTATTAAATTGGCCAGAAAATTCTAGAATATTCGTTGTACCCGTCATATGCCAGCACATGAGCTATAGTCACTGTTCGATGTATTTGCAATTGGAGCACGCAGGAGTTGCTCACGTAGCAAGTAGCAAATAATCGGAACTACTGCAGAGTTATGCTGGAAAATATAGAAAAAATTACAGTAGAATCGAACGATCCATTATTGTAGCATGATTTTTATAATTGCAAAAAGAATGCATTGGATACCGTTATGAAATTAACGATACTAGAAGAAAGTGTTTTGATCATGACGTGACGACATGAAGTCTGGCTTAATTGCATACCGAAGAGGTAGCGCGAAATATTTCGCTTTCTGATAGGAAGACGAATTATCTTTTAAGGCAGCTAATTAATTGAAACTGGTCGTTAATTTAATACACTAACTTAGTTCGCTTACGTGCTTTCCGTGAATGACCCAGATGCGGACATCGTCTTGAAGATGGGAGAAGCAAGATTAATCATTCCATGACAAGGCTAGCAAGGAGAAAATAATTAAATTGTCCGGCTGAGATGGAATGTTCTTAGTTGTAAACTCTGAATGAACAGCGTCGGTTTTGGATCGATTTGCGCGCATAACTTCATCAAGAAATACTTCGCTTTCGTTAGATTCGAGATCGTAAAAGAATTCTCATTTACAGGAAAGGGAAATAACAACGCTGCATGAAATAAGAAACGACAAATGTCTTGTTTCTTAGAATCCTAGAATCTACTCTTACTAATGCACAGTGAATAGATCACCTTACGAATTACTTTTGTGGGCATCGCAAGTCGACAGTAGTTCTAATACAAAAGTCTGAGGTCAGGATTCCAAAGTCGACAACCGTAATTTAGTGTTTTTTTCAGTCACAAACCGTTACGCAACTTTTTATCATTGAATGCATTCACAGGCCGAAATGGCGTCGAGCAATTCAGGTCGCTATCTGGACCATGTATCATTGTAGCAATATTGTTGCTTGTGAAATCCACCCCAAACGTCTGAACGTATCAAAGTAGAATTTATAGTATTGCTATATCGTAAGGAGTGAATTTTTTCTTCTATCGAGGGAAATATGGAGTGGCGTACAACAAATCCGAAATTTATAACAAGATAAGCCGATTTAAGATTGGAATGTGGTACAATAACGGTCCTATCCGATGACAAATCATCATCATCCACCCTGTACGGTCTAGCATCTTCTAGGTATTGGATACTAGATATTCCAAGTCACTACAACTACGCTAGTAGTCCATGGATTCAAGGTACTTCAAGGAATATCAGATGGCGATTGGGGTTACTCTTCTTCGTCACTTCGTTACTCCGTTACTCTAGCTTAATAGAAAAGTTTGCAGACCCGTCCAAGTCTGACGATCAAGCCGGACATCCTTATGCCTACTAGTAGCCCCAGCTTGATAACCATGATGAGTTCAGACATCCTGACACTCCGTAAGAGCGCCTAGCGATGACTGTGACTTTGTTACCAATGGCAAACCTCTGAGTTGAATAAAGAAGATATACAAGGAGAGATAAGAGACGGTCAAGATTGCCAAAGAGTAGGAAGAGAAGCTGTCGAAGTTGTTTAGCGAAGATTGACTTCTTTCTATTTGTTTGGACGAAGCACCTTGATTCGCCGCTAATGGATTCTGTTATTCGATTGTTCTCATTCGATGAAAATGTCTGTCAGTATTTAAATTCTGCTGGTGGCGACGTAGTAACACCGACGCTTTGCTTACTTTTCTGTTCTCCGATCAGCTCGACTGATATCCGGTAGGTAGTTGTCGCGTTTCCACGTGCCAATTACTCATCACTCTATTCTCAATACACATTATCACATATTAGCTATCTAACCTAAAAAGCAATCACAAGGCATTGATCAGTCTTCTGTGCAGGATGATATTCCGAAATTGCTTACGACTGTTCAGTTGGCAGAATATTGAAAAACCCCTGTGATCTTATCTTTGGATTTGAACCGTAGTACGTTAGGGGATACCAGAGCAATATTGCGAATTTAGGAAGAGCTATATCATGAATGAAGGTCTACCCATCGCTCTTCTGGCACTCCTGTGCTTATTTTGCGCTCGATCTGCACCAGTTATCCAATGTTCTCTAGGCAAAGAACAGCTGGGCTGGGACTCGACGCGGCAACCCGTTATACTTTTACTGCACGTATCTTATAGACACTAACAGAGCGGTTTCTGCTCGACGTGGTGATGGCGCTCGTCTTTGGGCGTTGACCCAATATCGTTAGAACCACCGGTAAAAATATTTTATATCTGTAATAAAACGAAGAAGTTGTTTAAATTCGAATCGAGAAAGTTACACCAGTATATTTGGAGCCAAGCCAAAATGAAGCGCAATATGTACTTTTCTACTTTTCAGGAAGTCAAAAAGCTATGCGTTCTCGAGACGACTCTTTGCATCTTCCCTTGATTTTATCATTTTTGGCTAAATTATATTCATAGGAAAAGTTTGTTGATTACATAGCGCGTAGACTAGTTCTGTGAAGATGGTGCGACGAAATATGATCGGACTGGAATCAAAGAAAACTCTTGGGCTCTTGCGACTGATTTATGTGCAGGTTATATCGAAGTTAGTGTATGCAGGCTTGTGATGGATTTCATGCGCATTTATCACTCGGACTCATCAACGTCAAAATCTCGGCCAAATAAATGTGGGATCAGAAGCTACTGAATGTTGAATAGCAAACACCGAGCCAACCTACGCGGTCACGTCTATAGGATGTAGCCACCTCGCATCGGCATTGATGGATAAACGTTATTTGTGCGGGATTTGGCCAAGTGTTTTCAGATCCCTGGATTTGAGTTCATCGTCGACAGATCGCGACTAGAGCCTCTATAAATACTCAGCCGTAAGACCGTTCGCATAAAATATTAGTGAATTTGTCACCCTACTTTAAAATTGCCTGAAAGATATTGAATGTTCTAAGAGCGATTGAGATAGTCGTCTAGTTTCTGACAGTTTCTAGAAATAGTTATGTCGTCAGCGCATTGTTTCGTGTCGGAGTATATCACATGGCAAACGGTACGTGCTTTCAATGAGATGTACTTAATAGGGAATGTAGCACAAGAGTCACACGCAAATCGTGTGGATGTGCCGTCGAGTAAAGTAGTAAAAATGAGTAAACCAGGGAAACCGAGGAAGAGGGAGCCAAGGGAAAATATGTTTTCACGTTTCTCCCATGGAATTTTAGATGATGCTCTTTTCTCTAGGTTCTTGGAATGCTTAAGCCAACTGGAATGGTCGGACTGGTTGGGTTGATGGCTTCTTCTAAGGGATGGTATTGCGAGCATTGTTCAATTTTAGCATTCCACCTAATTAAATCTGGAGGCCCTTGAGCGGCTTAAACGCCAAGTTTGTAATTGTGCTTTGAGTCACCCACCCAGCTGTCTGTTGCTTAACGGTTTCTTTGGAACAGCGAGGCCCTAAGGATTTCTAGTGTTGTGTACCACAGAAACAGCAAGCAGCGATAGGGAGCTCACCGAGATAAAGGTCGAAACGCTAGCTGCGTAGTTGCCGCGCTACAGTAAGAATGAGAGAGAAAGACTGGGAGGAAGAGGGTAGACCAAGGTGAGTCTAAGGGTGAGGTTGAGGCTGAGGAAATGTAATTTGGCGAAGACGACGAGGCGAGTGCCGAGGGGCCAATTTGAAGTTTCGAAGCCTTTGTCGAGTACAGCGTGAAACTGCTAAAGAAAGAAAAGCAGCTGCCGACTTAGATGCCTGAAAAGTCAGCGTAGCGAGCAAATCGAATCCCCGTGGATTACTCGTGTCTCTGGACTTGCGTCTATGCTCGACAGTAATTTACGGTTACTGTTCGATTGCACAAATAAGTTACGATTACTTGCCGTTTCTAATTCTCGTGATTCCAATCGCTTTAGTTTCTACTAGCTTAATTTCCATGCGATCTCATGTTCGACTTCATGTCCGTCTGTTTCTTAGGAATTGAGGATGCAATCGAGCCTACACTGAGTCACACAATGTCTTTGCTATTGTATCAGTTTTGAGAACATTATCGAGTTTCCAAAGAGTTCGTAAAATTATTTAGAGAAACGGTTCTGTTCCCAGTTGAATCACTCATTGAGTCTTCAGCTTTCTTGTTGTCTCTTTAGTATTCGATTCAATGTTTTCTCGTGCGAACGTGATTTTGAACGAATGAGAGTGGGTTCTCATTATAAATGAGTCGTATATCAAGGTAAACAGAAATGAAAGGTAAAAGCCACTTCGGGCGTAACTCATAATGCGGATGGGCAGCCAAAGTTATTAAGACAATCTGGCTACACTGAAATTAAAGTTTCTTTTGTGCAGTGAAACAAAGAGCGAGAAAATTCATATCGCTTCTAGCGAGAATTGTGGCTCCACGTTAAATGATAGGAAGCTTGTAAAAGAGCTTCTCCTTCTCTCCCTTTCCAACCTTATCTTTTATTACTTTTTTTGGCTGAAAAGAGATTACTTCTTCGCACTAGCATTACTTTCTTCGAATTTAAAATAGCCGCAGAGCATATTCTGCCATTCCCTGATTTCCTATGTGTCCGGGGTTCAAAGACGTTATGAATAGAATCACGATACAGAAAATCGTTCATAATTTCTCTGACCTTATTCGATCTTTAAGTAGCATGGTACAGTTTTACTTAAATGCAATAGAAGTTGTTAGGATGAAATGGAATAGTAGGTTGATTGCAATTCCTATGAAATTGACCCGAGGCATGGAAGTATAAACTACGGATTAATACGATGTGAGTTGATTAAGGTTTGGCAAAGATTCCTTTCATCCTGAGAGGCATTACAATATGAATACAAGGAAGAATGTATAAAGCGCAATACATTATATTCGAATATTAACACACTTTAATAATTACTTACCTTTTTCAAATACACGAGACTAAACGTTATGAGAAAATAGAGGGTTGTAAGTTGAATACTGAAAGGTGATATGATGTGACTCTATATATCCAATCCTAATGGAGCCTTTAGTATGGCATTTCCCGAAAATGGTTTAAGTTTCACGTTACATGGCCATGCCAAAACATTATTACAATGGTGCCTCACATCCGGAATACAACCAAGCGTACCATCTTGAAAGGCTCCTTTTGGAACATTAACGGAAACATATTGTTAGATGCTATCGCAGAAGCGGTAGATATTGCACACAAGATGAGTCATTCAATGGTCAAATTGATTGCATAATGCACTATGTGTGTTAGAATCATCGTTCAATTATCTACTTGTTTGAGATCACCAAGGTCTTTCCTAATTGAATATTTGGGTGGAAAGGTTAGGGAACTTAATATTGAAACATGGTTTTGTTGCCTCCTATCCTCTAGCCTATTGCTGTCTTGTCACTTTTTTTATTCAATTGGCCAATCTTTCTCGGTGAATGTATGCGCACTTGTGGCTACGCATAGTAAAAGTTTCCCCAGTTAACTCTGATATTTTTATGATGCCGGAGGTAGTGTAGGGTTCATTATGCTTCTTGTTCTGTATCGTTAATGATAACGATAATGGTGGAAAATAGCGAGTCTGGAAGTTTCGCTCGCTCGACAAGGATCTAGGAATGCAGTTGTAGAGAAATACAAGAATGCGCCAGGACTCGAGGTCAAAGATCTCTTTTTGTTAACTACTTGACAATTTTGTTGCACGTATAATTCTCTATCTGTGCTATGAGCTGCTTGACATTATGTAGCAAATCTAAATATTTTAAAGATGCAGTTCGTTCAGCATTTTCACGGTGTCGATAATTATATTATATTTCTAACTTTCCGAGTATTTGGGATTTTCAAGTCGTTTAAAATATATTGCTAAAAAATAAACAAAAGAACGATATTTTAGAGCTCTGCAGTGATATCGTTAGCTCCACTGAAATGTTCAAGTGACTCTGATGGTACAGCGTGACACTTGTAAAACTGGGTTAAATTGTGTGTCGGAAAATGTAAAGCGGGCAGCTATTCTTGCATTGCGAAGTAGCCTTGACTTTTTAAACGCTTGCGTAACACGCTTACGCGCCTCCAAGTCTTGGTTCGACACATCTTGACAACCTTCACCATTGTCTTCATCAACCTTTCGTCAGAATTAAGTGCTTACTCACCCTAAGAACAATATCTTCTTTTGCTTCGTTAGGAGGCTGCACAATCGCACAGTCAACTATTGGACTGTTTACATGTTTTGCTAGAGAAGTGATAATGAGTCGACAATAAGTGTGCTCCGCTTTGTTAGCCTATTTCAAATTAGCTTGGCACACCTCAATAATAATTAGACCTAAATCTTACTCCCCTCGACACTAAAATTGTCCAGATATTTACTGCACTTACATTGCTTCACCCGTGAAACGTCTTTCCCGTATTAAAAAGGGTTTAATATGGTTTTTTTTTTGTTAGCAGTTAACCTGAAGGAATTTGGCATTCTATGATAGTCAACTGTGTTATCTGTCGCTTGAAATTGGACACAGAGAGCTTGTAATTCTGAAGCGGCGAAAGCTCATAAGTGAATGGCTCAGTGTCGTAGAGTGTCAGAAAATTCCTACGATTCTAAGAAATTATAGTCGGAAACGTGTCAGAATCCATATCTATAGTGTGTAACAGCACCAAGGTAAGCAATGGCAGCAATGGCAACATGGATGGTACCGGCCGTATGTATTTGTCGCGTAGAATGAAGACATAAGGACTGGTGGTGAGGGCCCTGGAGGACAAGTAGATTGTAGAAGGTAATTCCCACTAGCCACAAAGATCCTCTTAGAGCCTCTACCTTCGAGCCTCGTCGAAGCAATAACTTCTCTGGCAGAGCTATCAGGAGACACTAGACCCTGACTATTAAGCAGAGTGATTTCCTTCTACGAAGACACTTCCTTATGCCTCCTCTCGATCTAATCCTCGAAAAACACTACTCTCGAGACAGCTCGATTTTCGTAAGACTTCGTTTCTTTCGACTTGTGAGTTTCGAGTAGATCGATTATCCATTAAGCTTTGAACCATTTCAGTATAAAGGTTCCTTATTCATTCGTCTTATATACTGTCGGAAGACTTTTATCTTGTATTTTGCGAAGTCTTTCGTAGCCCATCTCTCTGATGTCCTCGGTTTTCCACTGCCTCTTCACTTTTCCATCGTTTTATTTCATTCAACTTTCCCGAAACATATTCCTGCCGTCTGTTTGAACAGGGAGTGAATATTATTCCCTGGGTTCTGTGATCATTCTTCTTGTGCTCACTCAACCCCTTTGTTTGAAAAGACCTGGTATAAAAAATAGTTACCACCTTAATAAAGAGAATTCGCAGAGACTACCCAAGAATGTTCGTAAACATCTTGATCAGAGAAAGTCTACCGAGAAGTTTATATTGTCAATTGTCCATACTAAATTCTTTGCCCGTTATCTTGTTCATTTTTCAAGAGTCTTTAATCCAGAAGAAATGATATAATATCTTCTAGTTATTATATATTTCAAAAGATGGCTCAATCCTTGAGGCCTTTACGTGGTAGTCGATTGTGCAATTGCCCTAGCTTGTGAACTTTTAGAACAGAGACTGGGAGTAAGGGTTGTAGGATAAAATTGAAACCTTCACAAAAAGCGGATGAATCATAATCCTAAATTCTTGGATCTGCATTACGACGTCGAAGCAAATGACGATGTTATGATACTTGCGATGGATATTCGTGCGGGATGCATATGGGAAATGCGTCGATAGCGAATAGTGGAAGGTGGATAGTATAGATGGTATGTACACTCCTATTCGAGGAAAGAGGGATATATCATCTGGCCAGGATTGTATTTGCCGCAGTGCAGGGTTACTCAGTTAGATACCTATATATGTGTCGACGTTTGCAATACGAGCTATTATAGTGCACTTTCGAAACTGCTCTCGCTTGCACCGAAACCATTTGGTCATCCGTAGATCCTCATACGAACGGTAGAATCATTAAAGCACTGCTGAAAACGAGTGAGTCAAGTAAGTGAGATGGAAGCTAAGTTCAATTCAGATGAGTATTCATAAGTATCATGTAGAGATTAGCGTTTTGTAGGACCAATGGAGCAATATACATATCGCGGATGCTTTACGTGGTGCCATTATCTTTGACAATTCTCGAGCAGGCAAGAAACCATTTATAATTGTGTAATCCATTGTTTTAACCAGCAACTCCTTGGATCGCTTTGCTAATGAATTTTCAAATGTTTTTTGCCTTTCAGATGGAGACGCGGAACCTTCTCGACATTTCCAAACGGATTTTCTTCAGGAATGGCCAACGCCGGAGACAGGGCCCTATTTCGACACAACGGTCTCATCGAACATGACAGGCCTTGTTGGGAAGACCGTACACCTCATTTGCAAAGTGAAGAATCTCGGGAATCGTACAGTAAATCAATTAAACATTCTCATCAAAATCGACACGATAAATGTTCATCAACCGTGTGAAATGTCTCGAAAGTCTCTTCGTGGTTTATCGAGGAAATTTTCGAGTCGGTTGATAAATAGAACGAGGCCTCTCGGTATTAACGCTTGAATTACGGCTGTAAACGCAATGGAACATTTCATGGGGTGGAGTTAGTGGTAACGTTCATGATGGTGCCTGAGAGAGGAAGAGATCCGCCTGGATTAGGCCCGTAAAAGCGTGGCGATTATTTCAGTTATGTAATTACTGCTCCTCAGCTCTTAAACCCCAAACCTGTTTCTCTGCTTCCTCTGTACCTGAAAATCTACCCTGCCTAACTCCTCGTTGATTAACATAAATTGTCTTCTTCAAAGTGCTTAATACACGGGGTAGAAATTTCAAGCCGAATACTCCTCTCAGGAGACGAATTGATCAGACAGAGTCACGGGGAACATTTACAATGGGAATTTACTGGACTTTGAACGAGTTCTAAGCCCTTTGATCCTTACCCACATTAATCTGTATTCATCATTAACAAATACAACAGGGAATGCTATACCTTTTTTCGATTAATATTATATATTCTTGTAGTTGTCCACCTATTTATTATCGTCAGAACTCAACTGACTCTGGTACATCGGAACTACGTTAGTACATTTTGTAGAATCTTTTTAACGTATAACCAGACGAGTAACAGGTTCGCAATGATCTGCATTTGCAGAATTAGTGCACATGTATGTCAGGAAACAATTTTATGAGATATGCTTAGCGTATACATATAACAGAAAACATATCTTTCAAAAAGAAAGGATGACATTTTTAACTCATTGACAATTGCGGGATTTTGTTGAGGCACGTCGGAAGAAGATTCTCCGAGGTGGTACTGTGCAACAGGGTTAGTAACTGTTCAAGAACGAAATGATGGTCTTTGTCTAGATGGAGGTTGTAGGGGCTGCCGAGAGCCCAGTTTTAATCCCGAAGTTCATTTATATGTAAAACGGGACGCTCGTTAGTGTTAATACAACTTCATGTGTATTGGTCTTTATATTTTGTTGATAAATCTACATATATTCTGTCATTTGGATAATTGATGATTTCGATTACAAAGCTCAGAATACGCAAGCTCCGCATAGTGCTCCATTTATCTTTGATTTTCATCAAATCCGATAAAATATAATCTTTGAGAGTCCTTTATGAAAACAGATGATTCAACAAAAAGGACGCCTTTTTATTCTCATACAAAGAAAATCAGTCTATGAGACGGAACCCGGTAGTTGTAACGTTTTCAAACGTCGTTGTGAACACTTGCGAGGTAGTTCAGGCACTTACTTACCTAATTACATATAATTTTTCTACGTGCTCAGTTAGCCAGAAATGTAATTTAATAAATTATGACAATAAAAACCATTGAAATCGTCATTAGAGTTATGGTTTCTTCGTTAGGGTATAATTGCTTCAGTAAGGGGAATTACGTATCTCTTGTAGAATCCTGGATCATCAGGCTCAGCCAATGCAAATTAGCGATAGCGTATTATTGGTTTCTCTCCTATTAATTCTTTCCCTGTCTTATCTTTGATAAACGCATAGCTGCGATTGTAGTAATAATATAAAAAGGCAGTCGATGCAGGTACTTCTAATATATAATCGATTTAAACAGATTATGAGGATCTGCTGGTTATTGCAATTTCTCTGATATCGTTACGTTTCCATAGACGAACGCAATATAATCTTGCGCAAACGCGCGGAAGATGACGTTAGTAGAGAAATACGGAGAAAACGAGCCACAATGTATCCAGTCAGATCATAAACTACTGCTTTTGAATGGGGTATAAAGTTTTATCGTGCAATCATGCGAACGATAAGATGCGGAAGTATAGTTGCTCTTGCAGCTGCTTTCTTAACACTAAGATGAACTATGGCTTCGTTGAAGAGTTCACTAGGCGCATGGATACGAAGTTAACTTTAGATGTAGAGTATAGCTGTTTTATGTCTAAGATTCTATGGGTTTACAAAGCAAGGGATCATATGTGCTAGCAGATAAATAATTTTCGTTTGAGCAGGTGTCTTGGGTGCGACATCGCGACATTCATTTGTTGACGGTAGGACGTTACACGTACACCAGCGATCAGCGGTTTGAGGCTTTGCACGCCCCCCACACAGAAGAGTGGACCCTCAGGATACGATATCCGCAGCGCAAGGATTCTGGAATCTACGAGTGCCAGATATCAACCACCCCACCGATCGGTCATCCGGTCTACCTGACCGTCGTGGGTAAGTGTATTAATGCCATCGAGAGAATTTTTATGATCCTCTGAAAGCAAGACTTATAGGCGGATTATCTATTACGTATATTCTTACGTAAGTAAGAATACATTTTATAAGAGGGAATTCACAAGATTAGGATTAGACCTATAATTAATAAGGTCAGCCGACATTACCTTCGTAATTATTCGCAAGATAGCCTGTGTCATTACAGAACGGATTAATAGGGGACGAGTGCTGTGCGAGGAGTAGGCGTCTGGCAACTCTCTGATATAAAAACAAAGTAACAATGCCACCCTATATACAACTACTAGTCTACAATGATGTGCATAGTACGATCGGTATTTGCTAAGTCGATATATTAATTTAGAAGAAATTCCTGCAGGATCGCGTCGAAATTTTCCCCCTTCCCCAGTCTTCAGTATTCCTCTATGCCCGATCTATGCGGTACAACGTGCAGAACATTCCACTGTCTACAAACCGTAATCGTTTGCGATCGGTACAAAGGCGAAGCATTTTGGAAATTCTCCATTCTCCTCACTCCTAATTTTTAGTTTTTGAATCTAGCAAAATTCTCTTGATATTCCTCTTGGAAATAAAATCGATGATCGTTCTCGCCTCTTTTCCGTTTCCTCCCTTCACCCTTCCATCCTTCTACCTTTCCTTGTCATGGTCCTCTTCTTCCTTGATATTTGTGCGATCTTTACTTAGTCAAGGGAGAGGAAGTTTGTGTTAATCAGCTGTAATTAAATCACACATAGCCAGGTGGACACGATATTTTTGAATCATTTGAGAAATTTACTTCTCACATTCGGTATGATTGATTCAATGTGGAACTTCGGAGGACGAGGTCTGAAAATAATTTGCAAGTCTTTCATCAGACTAATGAGACAATCGGTAATGCAACAGTAATGCGCTATGGTCGATAATAGCATCAAAGATCAGAATACGTCTTGCTAACGCGAGTCACGAGCAAGGCCAATTATTCTCAGGCTAATGAAGTTGCGAAGAAGAAACCAACTGCCAATCGCTTTCTTTTGTTTCTCCATTCCAGTTCAATTGGTTTGACTAGAAAATTATTTTTAATACTTTCTAATTTGGCTCCTTGGGGAAGCCTGTTGATAAGCGAAGAAGGATTCTTTCTTTCCCTGTGAGTTTTAGAATCTTCGAAATCCTCGACTTTGCTTTATCATCAAACTTTTTTTGCTAATTTAAATGCGGGAAAGAAAAAGGAATCGTGTTAGGAACTGGAATAGAACAGGAACTGGATGGATTGTCGTTTTGCATTATTTTTGGCACACTATGTCTAATTAGCATTAGCTGATATTATAGACGACGACAGTTTGAACGCAGTTCTTTTCCAAAAATCTTTTGTTCTAGGATATTTTCCGGTAGCAAAGTATTATCGAGCGTTCAGCTCGTATCAATTTTCAAGCCATCACGTAGCTGCAGAATCGTGTTTCACAGCTCAGGAAAGCAGGAAATATTGCTCCATGTCTACTAGTGCTCATGCGTCAGATTTTATGCCTCTGTCTGCTTTACTTGCGTCAATGCTAGAAAAAGATGGCGAACACATGCCTGCGATTTTTTTTATAACGGCTAGCTGGCTATCGCAATAGGAAGCTACAGGGTAATCAAGTTGCATACTTGATTTGTGCGGCGTGCCGAATATTATTCGTCCTCTCTCATTCTTTGAACATCAGATTACCGTACAAATCATCCACAAGATTAGGACGTGGAATGCTCCAGCTACTACGAAGGTATCCAGAAGAAACATTGAGAAGTGACGATTCTCACGGATGATTCAAAGGGAAAGTTATCATGGAGTTGATAGGGATTTTATTAATGTTCAACCCGAATCGATGTAGTTGCAGTCGTTTGCCAGTCAAATTTGATGGTGGAAATCGATTGTGAGCGGTCAACTGTAATGTATGCGTGGATTATATTTTAAACCCGTGTAATTATTCTGGCACATTATAACGCTTGGCTTGGAATATTGTTACTGTAGGGAAGAGGGAGCAACCTGCTCGTTCACACGCTGTGTAATTATTACGTCCATGGAAATGTTGAAAGTAGCCATTCGAATGAAAATTCTGCTACAATTTTCGGTTAGAATTTCTTGTAGAACCAAGCCCTGGAATTGTCGGACGTACTGATCATTATGTTACTGATGTAACACATATTTCTCGACCGAGGGAAAAAGATTAACACCCAACAGTCCGGATGACATAAAATTTCGTTAGTTCAATGTGTCTCCAAATAATTTCCAATCTTCTTTAGGTCGGTTTAACTAAAATAAAGGGTTTTATATTGAATGTTTGCCGAAAGTAATTCCGAGCGGGGTTATTTCTGACAAAGAATCGAATCTCTACTTAGCATTGATAACTGATAACGAATGACTAGACGAAGCCTGACACAAAGTGAAGGACATATGCTGATTGCGTTGAATCATTGAAACTTCGAACACCGGTGTAAGGTGGCTGGCTAAGTAGCTTTCGTTGGAGGACCGAAACTTTACTAGAGCATTCTACATTAGGACGGTCCTCCAGCACCTTAGCCCATCACCTTACGGCTTTCATGGTCCTTTATGGTTACGGCTCTTGTTCAGCAGTTTGCCAAGTTCACTTACGACCCAGCTAGAACCATTTGCCACTGAGGACTATCCTAGACAAGTCGATTACAGTACCTAGACCTGCCAATCTTCCTTCGCCTTTGAATTTCATTTATTCTGATTGATAATGCATGCTCCAACCGAGGCTGCAGTTTTTCTTGGCCTGAATTGAATTAATTCAGAGGCAGCAAGAGCTCGAGTTCTAATTTGATGTGTAAAGATTGCGCAAATATAGAAATAGTGTAGAAAAATGAAGGAAAAGGATTTACTGAAAAAAAGGGTGCGCACTGTATGAGGTGGCGCAGCCTGTATCCGGTAGTGATCCCAATTGATGAACCATTCTTCAGATACATGATGAATTTCTACTGAGTGGCGTCTCGCGAAAACCCAATTATCTCGAGAGGAATTATTTTCATGTTCCTGTACAAGATGGAGGACGTCAAGAAGCGAAGGAGCGCAATGGCACTCGTCGTGGCAATATGGTGCGTAACACATGGGTCGGTAATTTGCGTTTCTCTACAGTTAGAGTAATCTATGTGACGGTTATATAGTGGCCTTCCTCTATATATGTTAGCTCGTTAGCATCTGTAGGTATGTCTTTACTAATACTATCGTACCGTACATCTCGAACTTGTGTGCTCGCTTCCAGAATTTCTAATCTGTGGCTACACGATTCTCTCTCTCACTCTCTCTCTTCCTCCCTCCCTCTCCCCTCCTGCCCGCCCCTCCCTCTCCCCCTCCCTCCCTCTCTCTCTCTCTCTCTCTCTCTCTCTCTCTCTCTCTCTCTCTCTCCCTCCCTCCCTCCCTCCTGTCTACCTCTTTGTTTCATTCTCTTTCTCTCTTAAAATTCAAGTAAAAGCATATTACTGGAAGAATGAGTTGCAGTATCAGCTCCCTGGGTAGAATGACCGAAGAGTGGAAGGTTCTCAGTCGTTTGGAAATCTAAGAAGTGAAATATGATTCTCTTCACGATAGATAGTACCTTCGTGGTTCGATTTGGCATTCTCGACACGATCCACACTACCTTACAGACGAGCTCACCAACGGTTTCTTTGATAGCAAAACGAAGATACCGCTCCTATCCTCGTTTTTTATTTCCTCTTCGAAAAATTCAAGCGGTCTAATTTACTGAGGTGAGCTACGTCAGATCGTGCGTTACCGTCCTACCAGATAGAATTCAAACTGTGAAGAGCCGCAAGCGACTCATTGTATATACGATGTAAATTCCAGAGAACTATAATTTACTCAGAGTACCAGAATCAGATTAACAATTTAAAAGCTCCATTCAGGTTACTCTCATACAGAGTCCAATGTTTTTAATGACTGTTCTCTGCGTGTTGCAGAGCCGCTCACTGAGATTGCCGGAGGTCCAGATCTTTTCATCAATAAGGGAAGCACAATCAATCTGACTTGTCTCGTGAAATTCGCTCCAGAGCCACCATCCACAATGGTCTGGAGTCATCATCGCAAGGTAATGGATGAGATGTAAATTTCTTTCTATATTAAGAACGTGGCTTGCAGAGTTGGCATTGGTATCGTTCTTGAATTTTTTTTTTTTCCTTTACAGTTATTTAAAAATTATAGAGGTTTCTAACGGGATCGCTGTCATTACTTGATAGCTCTAACGTCCACCGACCACTAAATGTACTACTAACGTGCATTTCTTGGAGACTTTTGTACTGTATTCGACATATTTCTTATGCCATTGATATACTTCCTAAGTATAATAATAAAACTGTAGTAATGGAAAATCATAGTTCACGAGGGAACATTCATATCTCTCGGAAGAGATATTCATTATTTAAGGTGGGAGGAGATAACGCGATAATCTATTCCGATGTATTTCTTCGCAGGCGATTAACTTCGACTCGCCTCGTGGAGGTATTAGCCTCATAACAGAGAAAGGACCAATGACTTCGAGTAGGCTTCTCATTCAAAAAGCGATTCAGAAAGACTCGGGTCTCTACACGTGCACACCAAGTAATGCAAATCCCAGCAGCGTGCGAGTTCACATACTAAATGGTAAGCAAAACATGTGTTAGTCATGTGTGTCCTTCTAGCTAGGAAAAAGGGGGGAAATAAAGGAAAAAGTCCTCGCCGGTTTCTTTAGGAAAAGAGAGACATAGAGTTATAGCAAGTTACGGGAATAGAAATGTCGCGATAAATTCCTGGAGGAGTTAAGGCTATTTCCTCGTTATAGAGTAATATTTGTTTCAGAAGAACACCCAGCAGCTATGCATCATGGTAGTGGTGATAAAATGGCTGCGACTCTGCTTCCTCTCGTACTACTTCTTCGAACACTGTTATAGTTCGTACAATTTACCAACTAGTAGTGGGTTTTCTTTTTCGCATTGTGAGGAAATAATGAAAAGCGGAAAGAGCTAACGCGATTGTCGCATTAACAAACAACAGTGTGCAGTATAGTAGTTCGGAGCGGCTCAAGGCAGCTCAGGATTGTCCAGCCGCGCTTGTCTTAACCGAAAGACATTATGGTGGCCGTGTGATAAAGTGAACTCATCGACGGCCATGAAGTTAAGAGGGTTTCCAGCATCGAACAGCACGTAAATGTGGGATAAAAGTACGCTTTGAGATATGATTTCTTAAAGGAATTCGCTGTACAATGCGCAGTGAGTAAACATATTAAAATATGGGCGCCTACTTGAAATAGCAATGTACATAAGAATGCCATCTTGTACATATCACTGGAATTATAGATAATAGCTGCTAGCTAGTCGTTAAGGGACTCAATGTCTGCGTGGTATTCAAGGCTGATTCTCACAAGCGATGACCACGCCTTCTGCGAGAAGATTTAATGTTAGAACTTCCAGAAGGATCAGGAAGATGTATATGCATAAATGTTGTGCGACTCTTCCGACTTTCAGTGATGCACGTTTAGAGGGAACCTGGATTTTTTATTCTCTACCAACTTTTAATGGAGCAACTTGAAAGGAGAAGTTATTTTCGTTATAAGAGGTGTTCTCTCGAGAGCTCTGTTCACCAAAAAAGCCAGGAGACATGTTCTGAGAAAAGGAATCTCTTTTATCAGACTTGAAAAAGGCACGTCATGCAATGGTACGTTCCGTACACCATGCATTTTCTAGATATGCATTCGCCAAAGAAAAATAAAATTTCCGGTCCGTTCGAGTCGAGAGCTTTCTGGAGTTTCTCACGGGTTAAAGCATGTCGTGCATGGTCTTCAGATTGGGCGACGGCAGGCAATGCTACACGTGGGAATATCCTTTCTTTCGTGAAAACGGGAGCAAAGCTGGAGGCAACGACCTCGTTCCAATCCAAGTAATAAAAAGGGGCTGCCGGCGATAAAAGATTGTCTGAAATGGTACTGGAGTGGTCCTTAAGTCGCTTCAACGATACGAGAAACGGATGTGAATACTGTAAATATGTGGAAAACACCCTTGGTTATTCTACTGACAGTTTATTAGACAATGTTAGTATTCAGAAAACTGACAGAGTGCGTCGCTCCTAGATCAACGAACTTCTATGTCTATCATTTATAAGATTCGGACATTTGTCTATAGATTTTAAGGTGTAAAGAATCTAAGGGAAGTTAATATACGACGCACCGCATACTCATAATAACCAGATCTCCATGGTCGTCAACCAACCTTAAGGTATCATGTGCGAAAGGTACATCAAGAGTATTGAGTGTTAAAGCTATAATGGATTTCGAGACACAGATATCATGTACTTACCAATACGAAATAACTACATTTTTCATGCTCTAAACGAAGATTGTGATATATCTATAGGCTAGATATTTAGATAGTAAAGTGTTGGGTATTTTTCGCGGAATCCAGTGACGAGTCAAGTGTTCCCCAATGTGCTACGAATCCCGGTGAACTTTGAGAAGCTGGTTAATATATTGGGTCAGCCTGATAAAGTATATCGATATTATGAAGATCAATAATCATAGAAATGACATTTTTCCTACATTACGAGAAGTCTAGGGAATCTGCGAAGACTTGATTTAGCTGTTAATATTGAATCCGAAGAGAGTCCGATATTCGTTGTTTTCAGACATGTACGAATAAAAGATAATTACAGGAACTCTAGTGAATTTATTGGGCATATCACGATCGCTGTACATAACTTCAGCGGCGTAGGGTGACTGAGTCCGTTTGTGATCGATAATTTGAGCCCAGGCAGCCACTGTTTAGCGACCATATTAAATCTCACGTGAGCCTCGTCGTAATAGTCCCGACACGGATTAAAATATAATTACTTTCTTTCGCTGATAATGTCAACGTCGGAGGTACGTAAAGCCAGCTTGCCAAGGATAAAATAAAGATCGATGAGCGCTACGGGTCTGAAAAGCATTTTTTTTCTCAAAACCAAAAACCTCTAGATTTCTGAGAATTCGAAGAATATTGAGGATATTCTGGGTTCGTGGCGTAGTAGGTGTCTGTCCTTCCCTCTGGCGAACACTGGAAGACTTCCGTGTGGTTATATTAGCTGCTGTCAGTGTCGCTAGTTTAAGCACTATGCTGGTAGTCCTGCTAGCGAGACCATGGTGAACGTGTGAAAGCTTGACATTGCGCAGCGTCCACCCGTTAACATAATGGAACGGAACGACGTAACGCTGACCTGGAATTGTACGTGGTGTCATTTAACAATGTCCATGATACTCGCGCGCAAATCCGATTGATTAGCAGTCCAATTGTCGGTCGACTCCGATAGGATCTGACGGTACATATCACGAATCAAACAGCATGGTAATTCAGCCAGTTAGTACGGGGTCAATACAGTAGGGCGATCGCAATTCCATATACACCCATATCGATAAACTTGCATCGTGTCTCGACTGACACCCATTTCTGATCGATCTGAACTCTGTGTATTTGTACCTTCCATCTGATTCTTTACTTCCTCGCCTTTTACGAATTTTTGATCTTTCAGAAACTCTAGATAGTGAGATGCGTGATGAATTTAACCAGATTCAGAATGTAAGCTCAACTATGATATACAAATAACTCAGACGTCTTCATGTGTAATAGTAATTGCTTGTTCAAAAGGTAGTGTATCTTAAGTAAAAGACTCTCGAAATGATATTTGTCAGTGCTACGAGTGTCCCAAATAAAATACATTGCGAAACAAGAGTTTTAAATTGGGGTTTAATGCCAGCAGCGAGCAGAAGTAGCACGCTACTGTTGCTATTTAAAAATGTATACTTTAACTAGGAGGATGAAATAAAACAAAGCTCCGGTAATTCCAAACTACAATCTAATTCTGTTTTCTCTCTACACTGCATCGATGGCGGAAATTATACCGTGATTCGTAATATGAGAGCGTGCATCTGTCGTATCCTTTTCAACTACATTACTAATATGAAAGAAAACTAATTGCATCCTTGATAACACATTATCTTTTTGAACATGATTCTAAGCTGGAGGGTTTGCGTAACGGGGAGCGCAAAAGCATCCACAGTACATCATGGCTATATACTTATTTCCAACGTGGTCGTTGGCCTTTATTTAGTCGACGAAGGGCTCTTATCGCGAATTTTGTTATCATTGATCTATTAGAAAATGGCTGGCTGAAAGAACGGCTTTCCTTAGTTGAAATCGGCCCTTGGACAAATAGGGGTCGCCCTATATTCTCTTGGAGAAAGGTGAGCTTTTTTTCTGTAAGCGGCCTTTCGTTTGCGATCTCCCATCTCGCCTAGTTGGTCTCGTGCAGGGGTCGTTTGCTCATTTCCACCCGAAAACCTAGCCTTGGTCTCCGTCTTCCATTTTCACACCCTTTTAGACCTTCTATCTTCGACCTACACCTGCTAGTTTTCGTTCTCCTCTGCTTCCGTACCATTTGGTGCGATCGACCGCACTATATTTCATCGTACCGCATTGACGTGTTTCCTGTAAATACTCGTCATTCGGACACGAAGGATGGCACTACGGATTAAATCGACGAAACTGTTCGAGAATGAGAAACGGGAATGAGAGGGAAAAAGGAAATGAAACTCGTTTGATCACGAATCTACACAGAAATATCGAAGTCTTGTCATCGGAATGCCGGTATGTGTTAATATCCTAATATTGTTCGGCTACTTTTATCACGAAAACCGTTTTGACGAGTCAGATCTGAAACCTGACAATATTGGAACACATCCATTTGGAATTTTCGGAGGGTTTGACACAAGGAATGCGATGTAGAAAGTACAGAAAACCCAAAGCGAAGAAACGTAAAGGGTTCTTAATCGAGGAACATTCATGCATTATCTTTTATCGGGAACCTCAGAACAGGCTTGACTTTGATAAACAATGGGTTCCATGTGTACCTTTGGCAAGCACTTATCAAATTTCGCAGCTTGGTCATGGAATAATTTATAGGGCTTTTCATCTGTACCTCCATTGACGGACCTATAAAGCGTCTCTGAAGAAGTATTCCGTTCGGGCCAAATCAAACATGAAATGCGCTCCTAGTATTCCTGTGATTTACTGGTTGCTTTTTTACTACGTTTCTTCGTTTGGTTTTACATGCTCAAACTGTATGGCTCAACGATTCCTATAAATATCAATACTTCTAGTGAATGTGACTGAGGAGGGAAAGGTGATATTCAAATATTCCTCCTAATTAGATTTGAATTATGCTGACCATCAAACAGCACAGCTGCCCAAGTATTTTCCCAAATCGACACGAGATGCCCCTTGGTCCGTTATCCTTAATCCTTAATCCTTTATCCTGTGTCTTTTAGTCTATAGCCTTTGCTTTTACGGTTATTACGTGCATTTCTTCCTAAATTCTCTCTTTGAAACTGATTTGCGCAGGTGGTTTTCTGATTGCGTTTTCTCAAACTTTCAATCCATCAATAAATGCTTTCCAAAAACGTAAGTTTCACTTTTTTGTAGATAACTGTTCAAGCGCTATTTGTATGACATACATTTTATCTCGAAAACGGAATTTCAAAACGTTATCCATGGATCGTAACTCATATCACAGTCCGCGGATACGGAATAAAGAGAGACATGGGAAAAAGCATCGATTGTCACGTGACTTTCATATTTATCATCTCAGGACGGACCTGCCGTATATCACTTGCACAACCTAATAACTAAACTCCGTTCGGGCGTAATCGAGTACTCCTGTTATCGTCGACTACTCTCGGTTACATTTAGCGCCCTTTGGTCACTTTTGACTATACCGGTCGGATAGCTGCTCACGCGAACATGAATCTCCCTTTGACCGACCAGGCTGATTCTTTGAATTTTATTCACTTGATTAAACGACCATGTATATAGGTAGTACATGGCACAAATATAATGCATTTTAATTAATAGCCAACTTGGAAATACCTAAAAATGTAGAAATAATCAATCGTATAAGTCTCCTTGGTCTACAATTATTGCACGCATTGCATTGCATTGCATTATGTGGTGTCAATGAAACAGGTGAGAAAAAGAAGGCACTTGGTAAATTGTGTAGTAGGATCGAGAATTGCAATCGAGACTATCGAGAATCGCGATAATTCATTGTTTTAACGAGGTTGCTAGTGGAACATAATTACTTAAGTGTTAGTTAGGTACCACCTGCCTTAATGCGGCTACGTTACCCACTACCACCCTGCCAGGGGATGAGATAAATTGTGTGGAATAATCAGGGACGATCCGTCATCATCAGGGTCACCTGACCTACGCTCTGGCTGAGTGTGTGCATATCGCTTTCTCGGCTAAATCGAAAACTCCTTATCTCCGTATGTTATGCGAGATAAGTTTCACCCTCTCGTAAACCTCCCACCCACTCTCTTTCTCTGTTTCTCTACATTCCTCTTTAGGTATATGTGGCATTTGTTCCCTCAAATGATGCCATTCTACGGACGAACGAGACTGAGCTCTGAATGTTTTCGAGTACCTTCAAAAGAGTGCGAAATTTATGCTTCCTTAATGTTCACTAAACCGATTGTATTTCTTTTCTGATACTGCACCCCGATCAGTTTATCGCCACCGTATACACTCTTACACTTTTATTTATATTTCTATTCCCGTGTATTTACTACTGCCAAAATTCACTTAAATCCTGGCTTACGTATCGGTCCATCATATATTCATCAGGCATGAATAACGTTATCAAATATTCTACTGAAATTCGCTGCGATGACCCAATATCTATACTATCTCGTACGTATCCACATCAACCTGACTATCAAGTGTTTGTCTGGTATAGTGTGTATTTCGATCCCGTCTCTCATGCATCATAGTCATTGAGCCAAAGGCCAATGGCAGTGGGCATCAACTCTAGAGGATTTCTGGTATTTGATGCTCTTTTGCGAGTCGGATCAAAGATTACTTCCTGAGGCCTTCCATCATTCATCGAGGTAATCCGTCAATGTCCGAGGAGGATGCCTGGCTGGAAGACGAATTTTACGAGTCTCGGAATTTATAAATTTTCCGCTCGATAGATCTCTTGACGCGTTCGCTCCATCAGCTCCAATGACTCAATTGTAGGATCTTGACTCTCGCGATTTTCTCTCACTTTCAACTTGGAGATGCAATTCTTTTCGCAGATCATATCAGGACACGAATTAATCACTTGGCATCACTCTTTCTGACAGTTGAATATTAAAAAAAAATTAAGTCTTTTTTGTTGTGGTGAACGAATCAAGATATTCTCTGACGGGCAATCATTCATGAATGAGTCTGTTTGTTTCGTGTTGGTTGCATGTCTTCATTACAGCAACGATGCAATGAGTAAGGAAGAAGAGAGATGTGAAAGGCTGCAGTCGTGACGGAGCAAGAGAGATAGACGAGAAAAAGGAAGAGAAAAGACGTGAGCATGCTTGGAGTAGTCGACACGTAGACCAACCTCGTGACTAGAATCGCAAATTCACCCTGGTAAGTTGCTTCAACCTATCCGCAACATCATCAAAATCGTGCTCAGTCAAATGCAAACTGCTCGAATGTCGCTGGAACATATCATTTTAATTTATTACTTATCGGCAGGAGATAGCTGGTAAGCAAAAACCTCATTAAGTTGGTTATCAATTACCATATAAGAGCTCAAATAGAAATATAAATCTGGCCATGGTTCCAATCCTTTAAAAATAAATAAAATTTACTTGCTGCAATTCGTATCTAGAATTATTTTTATTTGACTAATCATTATGTTAATAATAAGAAATCTAACGGGAAGTCATATCCTTCACGGTTTTGAATTTTCATCTCTAATTACGGAGGGTTCAATATGCAACTTCAACTTGAAAGATTTGTCAGAGTAAGAGACATCCGCTTTAAATGCATTGGTCGGAGGGAACTTTCTTATTAAGCGACCGGAGGGCTTGGGATCGGCTTCTCGTCGTGAATAGAGCTTACATCCTGAATATTTTATGGTCGGACTGCCTGTTTGTTACTACTGTGACCACTACCACCACCGCCTCATGAGAAGTAACTACAGTAACTGCCTATTTGGCAGTTCCGCTGAGATTCTTAGCGTGACCAAAGTCGAGTAACGAGAAGCAGAGAGAATTAGAGGTCGTAACAATTTGCATCAGGAGAGTCAATCGATATTCTTTGACATAAATCCAAGAATTATAAATTCCTGCCCCCTATCTCAATTGATAATCGACGAATTTTCGCCGATCCTATTGACAGTCTATCGGCATCCTCCCATTCGTTCGATGTAGTGACATTCTGTGACACCTACTATCGATTTGCAGATGCGGCAACTTCGCAAAGAGAAACTGCGTTGGCTCTATTTGCCGTAGTAAATTTGAGTCGGCCGATTCCTCCAGTGCACCTAGTTAAGTATCAGTGTCAGTCAACCCAATGACATGCGATATCAGGAAATGACTTGACGACCTTTTTCTCGCCGATCGTACGCCTTTCAGGCGCTGGAATTGGAAATAGGTTGCACAACTTCTGACTTTGATACACTGGCATACCTGGCTCAGTTCGCACGTCAGACCGCGACTTATTTTCTTACTAGTCGGTATAAACATTACTGCTTCGATGGAGATGCAAAGAATTATTGTATAGTTGCCAACAGGGTAAACGTCAGTGAGCGTCATTGATGCTTGGAGGCATTAGGGGCTGTCGACTTGTTTGAAATTCAAATTTGCTTAGACGTTCAGACACATCAGTGAGCGTTTGAATGCACTGCAATATATGTCTTGCACTACGCAGCCACATTCTGGTCATCTCTCTCTATCCCATTCACAATAGTACCGGTTGACTGAATAGAACTGCTGCTAGAGTAGCCAATGATACATCATCACAGCATAAGCTGTGCATAGTTTTTCAGCAGCTGTCACTTCAGTATGCTGAGGTGAAAGCTATTTCCCTGCACGCCTCTCTCACTTCCTATGTAGATAGACGTTAATTCTAACAAATACATTGTTACTTGAATTTTAGATTTTGAAGGAAATTGTCAGTTTCTAGTTTCTGCGAGTTCTCTTTGGCAATTTCAACATCGCTACGCCCCTTTCGTTCAGACTGGCTTCCGCTGATAATTTGCCATCATTCACTGATTCTGAAAGCGATAGGTTCATAAGCTATGTCCCAGCGAGATGTGAATGGGTGAGGAAATTATACGAGATATCTCCTGTAGAAGTTTTATCAGTTTTCTCTCCTCTACCACACGATTTAGGGAGCAGGATGAGAAATTGAAGGGTGACTCGACATGGGTTTCGGATTTCTATGGGATGAGCACTTTAGTCGAATAAAAGCTCTTCTATTCAGGTGAGCCTGAACGTTATGCGAGCTTCTCTGGTATTAGGGTAAAAAGTGCGGATTGAAATTCGTCGTACAAAGTCAGCCTGACTCGGTCAATATTATTTTCATCTATGGCATTGTACGCTGATCAAGCTTTCAAATATAGGGTAAGGTTAAATTTTCGCGGTATCGGAGGGAGTACAGAATCAAATTTGTTTCGAACGGTTCTAGAGAATCATGAAAGTGAGTGCAAGAAGTAAGCGCACTATCTGATGCGAAGAAAGCCATCCCGGTCACTCGATGCGGTACCGTGTTGGCTCGGTGTCTTAAATTAAACGATAAGGAGGTCTAAGACTATGAAGCTGGTCCTCGTTTCGACTGAAGCGTTTCCGTAATTAACGTCATTTTCACCGAACGACTGTGAAATTAATTACTCGCTTTCTGCAGCTGACCTGATTTTAGATCTTTCTCTCCGTTTCGATAAAGACGTTATTAGATCACTTACTATTTCGAGACAGCAGCTAAAATGACATGTTTATAATTCTTATTAAGTAAAACATTTCATAAGAATAGGATGATACATAATGTCACGCAGCACTTCTGCAGCAAGATCAACATTCCCAAAGTGAGTATTCCATTTTACGTGTATTGAAAATGTACTACATCGTGAGTATCAAGTAAAAATTAGTTTTGTGTTAGAACGATAACGTCAATTGGCATAATTGTCAGGTAGCACGACGATGAACGTTCTCTTCTGGTTACAATAGAGTATACCTGTACGTGGAACGTACATGGACTACAGCTAACTTGCTTTATGTAAATTCAATGAATGAGGTTTCTACTTCAACTCTCTTGTATCTCGCACATGCTTCAATCGAGGTATAACTTCGTTGGTGGTACTGCGATTTAATAATGTTTATAAATTCATGGAGAAAATACATACTTTGAATTGAACCGTCGGTTTCTGTAAAAAGTTTTCTTCCTCCCATCGTGATAAGTACCTTTCCCTTTAGGCAAAATGTTTTCCAATTGGACCGCTTTTCCAATAACCTCATCGTTTCCACCGTCACTCCTTTACTTCATCCCTGAGCTCATGCCGGCCGAAATTCCTGATTTATGGAAGTTTCAACGTGTTTTTCACCCAAATATTCTCTGAAGATCTGCTCCAAGTCTTTAACGAGTAGTACTTTCCAACGGCCAATATTTAAACCATTCCTAGACCATACCTAATAGTGTTCTTCAATAATTCTGACCCTCTCAATTCTCTCACCAGCTCTCATGATCGTTGACATGTCCAGGATTTATACGGTTTTTAAGGAAAGAAAGACGTTCTTACAATTCTCGCTTTATCACGGCATTTCTTACGATTCCGTAATTTCTTGACGATTGTTTGAGAATTGTGCTATTTGTGGAATTGGAAGAGAGGAAAGCATTATTGATAAGGGAGAGAAAAGCTAAAAACCCTGATTAATAAGTACTTTTGTGCCAGAACTTACTGAACGTTTTATGGTGATTTATGTCAGTAGTTAGCTCATTTTCAGTTTAACTAATTCAACAAGATTTTACTGGTCTGACGTCCAACCTATCTCAGATCGCCATTACTATTGCAATGTATAAAATATCTATAATACTCAATAGATATAAAGTCAAATAAAGGTAAGTAGAGTCATCAAGAAATCCTTAAAGTCAAATTGCAATGGCTGCGTAAATGAAATTTAATGTTTTCTCTGTACTTTTTTTTGGCTGGCGGCGAAACCAACTAAGTAGCAGCAATGATAAGGCTACAACCTAGCAGAGATAAGTTGCTACTTTAGACGGTTGGTTCAGGTGCTTCAGCAGGTTTAGGTGGTTCAGGGATTCTTAACAAGATTCACAAGGAGAATTCCGATATTTACACAGCGTTTACCTTCTAAAGTAATTACCACAATGCTGCTTGCCTCGTGCTACGAAACGCCTTCCACATCAATCACTTACGCTGCCGTGATACGGCTTGCTGAGCTACGACCGACAGCCACGCGAATACTCACTGCAAAAAATAACCAAGCCATGATGTGGTGGCGAGAGGGGCAAAGGCTCTTGTAGTTTTTCATTGACGGTACCGCCACCATTTCACCTACCTCGAATGCCTTCGACCATAATTGAGGAGCGGAGCTGCAAAACAAAACCGTGCGACCTCTTACTCGAATCAATACTGCTGCGGACTAGAAAGACAGAGAGATCTGGCAAGGGAGAAAAGAGAACAGATGAGACCTTCCTAAACGCAAGTGCTTAGGTGTTAGAAGTTCTCACGATTGCAACGTCCTCTTGGCTTCTATTGTTTCGCCTTTGCAGCTACCTATAGAAGCATTGGAGAAGAAATCGACCCGTGTCCAGAAAACCCAGCATACCTAGTTAACTGACTCATAAGAGCAGCTCAGTTGCGCCTTGGAACGACGCGAAATTTTCTCACGTGTACAAACGACTGGATACTATTCGTTGAGTCGACTAGTCGAATTATCCGATTTCTCTTCCCGTTCATATACCATTCGGTCGAAGAAAAGCTCTCCCAGTTACTTCCTGACCGTTTCCCTCTCATTCTGATTTTAACTGATAAGTTCTAACTACTCGAATGTTTTGTTTGCTGAGTGCCTTAATCGTGTAACGTTCTCATTTTACGCATGGTGACATACATAAACAGAGATCGATGAGTAACTTGTGAGTCGTGTGAGTGAGCGAATAATTGGCATCAAAGTTACATCTGATCATCAATCGTACATTTAATTTTTTTAAATTCAAGTAGAAATCTTTCTAGTTACTGAACGAGAAAAATGTCGATTGCACTACCAGACTTGTGCCGAGTAAAATGACCAGTGGCTATCAAGGCGGTTTATTCAGTGTTCTTTCGGCTCCAGCTCTCCTGACAATAGCAATGTAAAAAACTAAACTTTTTTGGGAAAACTTTTAGCTAAAGCATGGGCGGTGGGTCAGATTTTTATTTGGCAAGCAACGTTTGCAGCATACAACTTATATATTCTGCTGTTGACAACATCAATGACATGCGGAAAGCATGTTTATTTGTTTCAAATATTAGTAGCGTTTCGGTAATACTAAATATAGATTATTCGCTGGCAGTACTTGTTGGTTTGATTGTACAAGTAGAACAGTGGAGGTGACGACAGTAACAGTGAAAGGGGTTTTTAGATTTGAAAAGTTTGTATCCGAAAATGGTTGGTAACTCGTGAAACTCGCAACACTTGGGTGGCTTTCTTATCTTGGCTGGATATGCTGATGATGCGTAAACTTGGCGAATCCCTAGAGATTTCGGCGCGCTGTAAAAATCAAATCCCTCGGTTGACGGTAGTTCGCAAAGCCGTTAAGCTCTCTGCGCCAGCAAGGCGTTATGATTAAACTAAAGTTTATCGGAAAATTCACAGTGTACCAAACTCTCACTGTGCATTGCACTTTCTCGGTTGAGACACTCTTTTTGTTGCAAATCATCGACCAGCAACACGATTTTATCGTATATCGAATATCGAATATAACGAGTAGCTACTCTTGATTATCCCATTTCAGGTAAAAAACAAGAAAAGAGATAAATTTCTAAAATGCGACCTATGCGTATGCCCTCGATCTGGGTTTTTCCAAGAGAAACAAGTGTCTCTAAGGCACTATATATGATACCTCGTTAAGAATTAGGAACATTGCTAGCCAAACTGATAATTCACTGAAGGGTACATATTTCTGGTTAGTTAATTGCACGTGAGGGCTTTGCTGAAGAGCAGAGTTTGCGCTTGCTGCGGACAAGAGGCTAATAATGGTTTGGCGAGCTTATAGGATGCTACTGAAGTCGCAAGCATTACACATATAAAATTGGCACAAAACCTATATAGGTACTTTAAGGATTTTATCGTGGATTTTTTTGATTCTTCGAATTTATGAATGTGCATGCAATCCGAGCGTTACGTGTTAAGAGAAAGGTCGTGTTCGCCTCCGGAAATTGGAAACTTGGTTCGTCTTGGGATCTCAACTGAAATGTTTATCATTAGTGCTTGGTCTGGCTGCTGAAAGCACGGAATTGATGACCCTGTGCGATAAAAATATACACGCCCCTCTGCCTGCCATATAATTATCGATCATATAAAAATAAATAATTAATGAGGCATATTCGCGACCTGTGGGTCGAAGCTGGGTGGTTTTGGCTGGTTGGCTAGTCGGTCATCAGGAAGCTATTTTCCAGAACAAAGGTTCGGCTAAGTAAAATATACGTCCAAAGCTCATGGTGATGTCAGGTGCCATAAATGCCTAATGATTGCAGGATAATGAAACCAAAAAGCCAATGGCTTATGGATATTTATATATATGATTTTTCATGCTCTAGTCCAACCATTTTAGTTTTTTTTCATTGACGAATAGTATCGATCAATTGACAAAGATTAATAAAAACACTTTGAAATCGGATAACCGTTTGGTTTGAGGTGTTGTCCAGTTATTAAAGCAAAGTTAGGCACTCATTTCCGATGACACGTAGCGAATTCAGCTTCTTAGGGGAGGTCAGTACTTTTAGCGCATACTCGTGTAGATATCTTTGGTTTTTTTAGTCAACTGAAAATGGATCAGTAACACAAAATTACTGGATACAGTTCTTGTGAGATCGGGGGCATCTTGAATGGCCTTACAAATCTCGGTGAAATGGGGCTATTTCCTTAGAATCGTGTCTCGGAGCACCCTTGTTCTTCTGGCACGACATTCTTATTTTCGCTGACCCACATTTATGCTCAACAAAAAGAAGGGCCAACAACATAAATCAACGTCCGGTTCGCATTAGCGTTGTATTCGCATGCGTCCGTGGAAGCTAATAACGTGGATGGTTGAGCCATTAGTAAAAGACACTTATTTTACTCTGAGCGCTTGAGTCGCTCGAATCACTCGCAAACCCACTTATTTTCTGAGAATTATTTCATTTCCGTTCATTTATACATACTAACTAGTTTTAGGGTAACATGTTTGTTTAAGACCTGTGTGCGGAGTTTTAAAAGAAAGCGTGAGCTTTTCTCTGATTTATCACTCATCCCAATATGATTGTGTTCAATCCACATCTCCTCTAATCTTGTTGACGAAGCATCGTCATACTAGCTGCAGAATAATTTAGATGATTAAACTTGTTCAACCAATTGAATCGTTTTTCAAAGTGTATGGTAAATCAACCCTTCCCAATCAAATATTGATAAATCGTAATGGCGTTTCGTACAAACATAGAGAATCAGGGATCATAGGATAGCTAAAATTCACGTGTTCATGTATTCCTTGATACAAATATTTTTCCAATTGATCTCGTGAATGCAATTGTACGAGGTCAATTGATGTTTGCTGTTAGTCATTCACGGCTGAACGTTTGCCAAACCGAGGCAATCCGTGATATAACCACAAACGTCCAGTTTTTAGACAAAAAATTTGCAGTTTCATTGTGCGTCGAGAACAACTCGATTGCGAAGACTGGGAGGATCGAAGTAAAGGAAGAGCGTTAGACGGTTTTTATTAGGCGCCGGCTCAACGTTCCGTTCATTTCTTATTTATACTCAACCCATTGTGCGTGGAAACGTGCTACTTCTCGGTAAGTAAAATCAATTGATCCTACGAAGCAATCCTATTTAAGTAGTTTGTGTCGTGTGCCGGATATTCTGATGGAAGCAATAAGAAGAAAGTTGTCATCCACAGCGGAGTCGCGGAAAGACTTTTCATGCTAGCGCTTGAATTTTTGTGGCGACCGTTTCCTTAAAGTAGGAAAGTGTTTTTCATAAAGCGATCTCATTTCGGCACACCGCTTTTCCTTCTCTTCATTCACCTCGTCTGTGAGATGCTGCGATTTAATTCAATTTTCATAAATTTGTGGGGTTGAATCTGTGGTTTATGATAATAGCCTATGCCTCTGTACGGAAACGGATATTCCAAATGGTAACGGTTTCTCTTTTTCCCTTGAAAATAGGGAGCCTCGTATATGTCCCTGTATTTATGGCATCGAAGGAATCTGAACCTTCAATTAATTTTGCAAACGTACTTCAACTCGAGTCGACCTGGGTTTCAGAATAAGAAATCCTCTTGAATTGCGAGCACGTCGAAAGAGCTTTTGGCTTTTCTGGAAGAATTTAACAGAGTGCGGTTTATGGCATTCGAGGGACATCAGCCTCGTGAAAATTCTCAGTTGTGAAAAGATAGTGAGGATGAGCGTGTAAATCCTCCGTCGCTATTTGCAATATAGTCTTCTTCTTCTATGCTAGAACAATGACTGTTTGAGTTGAGAAAAGACCGAGAAAAGACCCACTCTTGAATATGTTTTAAATAAAATGCCACTACGAAAAATCTTGGAAGCTATTTTCTCTAAGCAGTGAGGAACAGGACAAGAAATCCAAACAATATTTTGAATTGCTAAAGTATTCGTTGAATACATTGCGCCTTAATATTATTCGGACTATAATAAGTCGGCTTCGAGGGAAACTGTAACATCGACAGCTGATTCTACCTTTCGGCGGTTCTTGTATCAATTTGCATCTAATCCAGTTGCTGTTTACTTTTCCTACTTTTGAGCTATCAACCCCTTTGTTCGTTCAAGGAATACATACCGCCCCAGTCCAAATTATTTGGACCCATTTTCTTCTCCTTAGGTTAGGTACTGTCAGTTGCTCACAATCTGAACATAACAGCTTTACTTTACACCATTTATGATAATAAGCGTGTTGAAAATAGATGTGAGTATGCAAACTGATGTAACAATACATTTCTTGTACGTTGTTCAATTGTATCGATATGGATCTCGATGTGAATACATGGAAATGTATTTTTCGGTGGGTTTTGTGCATCTAATTCTGTTCATGACTATGTCTTGCCCTAGGATTAATGCTTAAGTGACAAAGAAGAAAGTCGCATCGAGAAGGAAAGCACATCATGTTGAAATTTCTGACGTTACTCGTTTTAATGATGGACCATGTGTGTCTCGACAAAGGTACTCCAAAATACAAAAATGAGAAGTATCACGACAACGGGAAGACCGTCTTTCGAGGTAAGTGGTCCGCAAGGAAAAGGAAATATTAGTTTTATAACTTGACATTTTTGCAGGACGCTACAGTCGAAATATCCCACTTGATGAGGATTATGAGATTGTAGTCCCACGAAAGGTTAAGTCAGATGGAAGATTCATCTCGCATAGTATACCACATCACTTCAAACGTACGTTTTATGGGGACAGAGCTCGGAGAGTAATGACACCCGACGATGCTCTCCATTATCGTTTGCAATTCAATGGTGTTGAGCATCACTTGGAACTCTATCCAAATAATCGGCTACTCGGGCCAGGCGTCGTGCTCGAACGTCAAATTCTGAAAAGCCACGCAGAACCTCTTAGTGACGAGGCATTTTTGAGAGGGTCAACATTTCGGCGGTTACGCGATACGCAGTGTCACTATCAAGGTGTAGTATGCGATCATCAGCAGAGTAGTGCTTTGTCCACGTGCTACGGTCTGGTCGGTTGATATGCTAGCTTAATCTTAGAATTTATTCTTTTCAGTGCCTGAAGAAGTTATTGTTCAATTATAGGCTGGTTACATTAGGTCGAAGCGTTCATGGTACATGATTGAACCGATGGTAAATTATGATTTTACTAAAGAAACGGAACATACTCACATTATTCATAAAACAAGTCCCAGAGATTTTAAAGAGGGAATGGGAAATCTCTGTAATGTAACTGAGAACCACGCCAAGAGAAAATTGAAGAGCGTCAAATATGGTCAAAAGAAATTTCACGAAAGTCGAACCTAAATCTTATACTGTCGAGCTACTTGCTGTACTTGATAAAACTCTTCTGGATTATCACAGAAATTTTGACGTTGAAGATTACGTTCTAACACTCTTTAATATGGTATATTAGGGACTGTTGAAATTGCCGCACATCGCTGCTCAATTTGTTATGTACTTCTCCATTCAGGCTGCCGGTTTGTTTCATGTCAGTTTGGGTGTCGAAATGGAATTAACCATCATTATAATTATAAGTCTAGAAGTAGAAGAAGACGAGGTACAAATAGAAAATATAGTGTTCTATAAGATGTAAACTTATTGTGTTACAATATTGCAGTTGAACTTGTCAGTAAATAATGATGCTGGGGAGACGATGAAATACTTTCAGGAGTGGCAACAAAAGATGAATCCGGGCGACGATTAGCATCCTAATCATCACGATTGCGCGATCCTTCTAACTAAGTATCCTTTATAAAATTCATGTAAGAGAATATCCAATGACGATCAACCCTCTGTCAGCATAGATATCTGCAAAACGTACAGCCTTTGCGGATTCACTGGAATGTCGACAATTGCAGGAACTTGCGATTCCCTTCGAGCTGCTGTGGTCCTTAGGGATAGCGGGCTGGAGACTGGCTATCACATCGCTCACCATATCAGGCATACATATGAATCGAATCGACGTAATTCGTTAACGCGCCATTTGCAACGCACAAGGAATGATGCACCTTCTAACACAATGTACTTTATATGTAGGCTTGGCATGTCTCACGACCTAGAAGAGGAGAATGTTTGTCCAGGAATCACGGTCCATCAGAATAGTTACATCGAAACCTCAGTCATGTACCCAAGATACCATTACGTGACAAAGAAGTGGTCGAGATGTTCCCAGGGTTATGTCAAGCTATATCTCGAGTAAGGAAACCCAATTGTAGTGCGTAAGCTACTGTGGTTAGCCTACATTTTTAGCGCTCACTCTTTTCTCTTGCATCTATTCAGAGGAGGAATGGGATCGTGTCTATCAGACGTGGTTCAGGACCATCAATTCCCGTTGATAGATATGTTACCGGGAATTATGTACAATGGCGACGATCAATGCCGGTTAAGATACAGTCAGGATGTTAAACAATGTGACCTGGGAATCGTGAGTATGAAAAATACCTCAAGACTTTCCTCTTAGAGTAGAGAATAAACATTTTACGTAAAGAGCAATTTTGCTATCAAGCCAATTATCTGCCTTGGCTTGGATGGCATAGTCTCTCTGGGAGTACTTTTCAGTTAATTTTAACTTTAATGCCAGCTACTCTCCGGTCTCACCGGGCTTCTTCTCTTATTTTCCTGGAAGGAGCTATCTCATGTCTACGATCTCTCTCACCTTTGTGAAACCACTTATAAATATTAAGCTGCGAATCAACATAGAGTAGCAAACTAGGTCTGTGCATCGTTAAATTTTTTTGAGTTCTTTTTCGGAAAACCCGGTGTATATATCTCTAGACACTCTAAAACACGCAATCGAAAGAAAGTACATGTGCGCAAAAATTCACATCAAAGTAAGTTTTTCGCCAGAGGAGGTTATGCGGGAGACGCGACTGAGGTGGGGCAGGAAGAAAATGTAGTCTAGTGAGTACTGGTTGCGGTTGGTATTCAGTAAATTGGCACCATCTGCCGCTGGCATCGCTAAGCTCTAACCTACGTTGCGGTAGCGTTCGTGCGACCTGCTTTATCCTACGAATTTCCTTTGCCGAGTCTCCTAAGCAAGAACACTGGCAACTTGAAATTTCCCAGCATCGCGTATAGGCGTATACATCCTTCTCACAGGACGATGGTGCTTTACTGCAGACTTTTGAGGCGCTCAAATGTGCTGTGCCTGGTAAAGGATGTATATCTAGGAAGATACCACCAGCAGAGGGGACACCGTGCGGGAAGAAAAGAGTAAGAAAACGAGTAAGAATTTGGTGCAGTCTTTTAAGGAATATTCTTTGGTTTGTAATAAGCATATAGCTCTTCTATTTCTGGGATCTATGTGTTTCCTGCTGTCATTTAACTTCTTCTCATCTCCTTTACCTGTACTATGAATGAAAGTGCTGCTATCAAATGAAATGCCTAATGATTGGTGAACGGCACGGTTCTACGGATGGAGCTTGGAGCGCCTGGACACCTTGGAGCCGATGTTCCCGCACATGTGGTTCCGGTGTTGCATCCTCTGAGCGAAAATGCAATCATCCACAGCCTTCGAAAGGAGGTGCATACTGTCCGGGTAATTTAAAGAGACACAAAGTATGTGACACCGATGTAAGTACTGACGTAACACGTGAATCGAGTTCATAAAATGTCATCACTGAGTTAAATTCTTTATTAGCGTTGAGACATTGGTTCGCCATCCTTCCGCGACGTCCAGTGTGCTCAATTCAATGATTGGGTATTCCCGGAAGACAGAAAGATTCACCAATGGGTGGGCTACAACTTACTAGAAAGTAAGTTAATATTGTTAAATAGGAATTTCGTAACAATCTTCATGTGCTGTTGATTTTCTTTCTATTTTGAGTTTCTTTTACTTATCTCAACGTCACTTGCATTTTCATGCTTCTCAGCAACTTGTTACATTGGAAATATACATTAAATACATTACACATTAAATGTTCTTTTTATTTTTTTTTCCTTGGCCGAAGATCTGAATGCTTCTGAAAATCCCTGTGTTCTCTTTTGTCTGAGTGAAACGAAATTGCTGAAAATGATGATCGGTGAATGGCAAGGTTGTATACCGTGTACTCCGTCATGTAAAAAAGTACGAGCGGTTAAGTGTATTCGAACTGTCGGCCATGGAAAACAAGATGCAGATATCATCTCCGACAGTTTCTGTCAAGGACCAAAGCCGAAGGAAACGGAAGTTTGTAATTATCGAATTCGACGTCGTGAGAATGCTGAGTGAGAAAGGGACTCAAAAGAAAATTATCAATGCGCTTCAGATTTGTTCGATCGAATATCAAATGATGAATCTTCAATGATTGGAGGAAACGAAGATCTAGGAAGACTTTGGAAAAGAAGTATCTTCGAAGAACAGAAAAAAAATGATCGATAAGTTGATGTGATTGGCACTCTGATGGATTCTTTCAAACGGACATTAAATTCGTCGACTATTAAAAAGAGAAAAGATAAATGTGAAGATATTGTAGTCAAAGTGCGGAATGTCAAAAAGAGACAAGTATTCGCGGACAAGGAAGATCTTAAGAATCTTACTTTCACGATTATAATAGAACGAGATGAGGATAATAATGTTGTAAATTTTCTAAAAGATTTCAAACCTCAACCACCAGAAAATATAACGGATTTTACTCTCATCGGTATGAATGCTGTAAAATACATTCAAAAGATACAGGATGAGGCTTGTACGACTTCAGAAATTCCTACCCTTTAGGTTGATCAACTGATAGTAACAAGCGACATTGAATATAAACAATTAGCTGAGCATTAACGATCCTCCGGTTTTTTTTTTTGGCAATTCACGATTCAGTCCATTAAGTGCTTAGTTTTTATATTTGGAGAGTGTACTTTTCTTTTTAATAATAAACTTCTAGGACATACGTAGAAGAATTAATTGTAGCGTTAAGTTTGCAAGTGTTTCAGTCACTTTCAGATTTTGACGTCGGCGTCGACGTTGCCTCATTGCCGATCTTATTTGGAGATGCGTGAGAAGTGCCAGAGTCGTTATTATGTTCTGGATCCGTGTTACTATCTTTGGCGGAAGTTAAAACGCTATCGGCGTGCGTCAATTCTTTCAGAAGCTTTAGAGCTTTCGAGCCTTTGTAGACCTTCTCCTGTCTTGTGTCGAGTTCCATGGGTACAGCGTCGCCACTTTCTTGGAATGCTAGGTCTGACATATTCGACTTTAAATACTCATCCTTTAACGGCGCTTGAAGAAGAATAATTTGGTCTGCAGGTACATGATCCTTTATAATGGATCCTGGCTTTGGAGTGGAGAACTTCTTTTCGGTTTCATTTTCCACATCCTTTCCTGCTTCTCTCTCGCATGTATGCTTTCGTTTATCTTCCTCGTCACTAACGATCCACTCATGTATCAAGTGTTTGAAATCTTCAGCGACATTTCTTTTCTCTGACTTTGATTTGTCTGTTTTCTCGAGATATCGCGCTAGGCCCAAGTCAACAAAATTGTCTATTATTCTTCTTTGCTCGTCCAAAGACAATGCATGGGCGTCTGGCTTCACTGATATATCTATAGATTTTTCGGAATTCCGAGTTTTCTTGGGACAAATTCTCTTGCACGGTCGCTGCCCAACGCATTCTTGGCTCTGCTTCGGAACTCTGCCTTTACACGCATTCAAATTTGACTGCACATCGTCACCACCTGCACGTGCTGCTGGTTTCACGCATTGGACTTTGCGATGCTTTGTGCCTTCCTTTCCACCGCAAGCACTGCACTTGCTCCATTGACTGACTCGCCACCTATTCCCCAGAAAATATGCAGTTGCCTCACTAACTAGTTTAATCTTTAAAGATAATTTGAAAACTGTAGAATCCTCAGAACCTACTTCGCACTGCAAGGTCGCTGATTGCAAATTCGACTCTTTGACTCTGGTCGTGGAATTGACTGGCAGTAACTGCTGCTTACTTTTCCGCCTTGCTGCTCAATGCAAATTGGCTCGGAAACCTACAAAACGGTCATTCTCCGAGACAAGTAAGGTAGTTTATATGCTATTACATAATTGCTTTAATTTACCATAGTTCCGCCGCCACATTTAGCGTCACAGGACGACCATTCAACATAGTCCCATAAATACTTAGGCGTGTACGAACTGTTTACAGACTTCACGTAGTACTTGTAGTACACACCGGGATTCGAAGAAGGATCATAAAAAGTATACTGAAATGATAGAAAAAGTTGGCGACTTTGGAATTTCATTTTAACAAGTTCACGTACCTGCACTTGCATATCCTCTGTGAGTGGTCCCTTTATTTGAATTTCCTCCTTCTGGGGTTCGGGATGCGTATATACAGCCAGTGCCCCTGCACATTCATATTCTCCGTTTCGCTGTTCAATACTATTGAAAATTTGTCAAGATTGTTTAAAAAGTGTTATGATTTTTGATAAATAAAATTCATATGATCATACTTTTTTCCGTTTAGGCAGTACTTGTCCTCCTTGTCGTGTTTAAGCGCCAATGTGTTTTGACTCCCTTTCTTTTCGGCAATATGTATGCTACGGCTTCCTTTTGGAATTGTCACAACTTTCACATAACCTAGCAACAAGAAGCATGAACATTTTATATGAATGTTCCATGTTTACATAAAAAATTGCTAGAAGTTTTACACTAGAGTAGGTTTACCGGAAATGCCCGTCTTTGCGAATTCACCCTCTACTGGAGTGCATTGTGATCCGTCTCCTTTGCAAACGCCACATTGATCTTCTATGGTATCAGAATCCAGTATCCAGTCGCAGCCGACTTTCTACAAAAAACAGCCACAACAACATAAATAACTAGAAAATCAAAGAAGAATCGATGGGAACGTACCCTGCATACTCCAGAAACGCACATGTCATTCGTTCCTCCTTTGCAAGGCGTTCCATCTTCCACGGTCGGTGAAAGTTTAACGAACGTATTCTTCTCGTTTATGCAATGAAGTACACATGGATTTTCATTCTCCACCAAGTACGGTTTCCACTGATGAAGTCCATCGGTCAACACTTTTTTCGAATCGTACGCTGCGCACTGGGTCGCCCGGAAAGCTGGCTTTGTCGGGTCGCAAGGCTGCAATGCGATGAAAAGGGATTGGGTGCATACAATGTATTATCTCTTTCAATGAAAGTAACCCAAAGATGTTACCGTAGTATTGCATATGGAAAGCTTCTTTCTGTAACCGGTGCAGTATCTGCCGCCGTTTGCCGGCGGTGGCTTGTCACATTCTCTTTCGGCGAATCTGATCCCACCACCACAGGTCCTTGAGCATTCGCCCATCTGACTCCATTCACCCCAACCTCCGTGAACAGCCGCAGGTCGAGAGCCCATTTCCACGCACTTCTTTCGAATACACCACTGATCCGCCAAAAAATTAAATTAATTAAGTTATGCATCTCCTGCAAAGTGGAACTTCCGTAACTACCCGAACCTTATTTTCTCCACATTTGGTTCCTTCGGCAGCTGGAGCGCCTTTTGAAGAGCACTTTGTCTCCTGCGTTTTGCACCACAGCGCTTCGCACATGTCAACCTAACAGATTAAAACGACAGCATACAACAAGACTTCGTGGAAAAAAATATACGCGTGAATAGTCTAGTGACACTTACTGATCCCGCATCGCAATAAGTTGAGCCAGGATAGTCCAGGTTACATTGAAATTCTGCGTCGTACATGGCACCTGGCAGCATGTTGGGAAGTTTATACCTCTCTGGTGGATTTTTAGGATCATTGTTGAGACACTCGCCTAGACCGCTCCTGCATGGAAAATTGACAATCTTGTGTCTGATTCTTTTTGACATCGTGCAAACTCTGAAAGTTCTCCTTACTCGAGAAGAGTCGTGATGAATTTTCTACTGCATGGTGACCATCTAATGGTGTAAATAAAGACAATAGGCGACATAATGAAGAAGCTGCCGTCCTTATCATCCTTTTCTTTGCAACCGGAGATGGCCTCCTCGTCGTGAGAACATCCCATTCTGCGCAATGAGTCAACGAACGAGAAGGCAATTAAGAAGGGGATTTCTAGGTGGAAACTAAATGGTACAGTGATTAATAGCAGACATACACGTGGCCAACTTCGTGAGTTATAACGATGCCTAGCAAAAGCCCGGAATCCTCGTTGATGCAGGCAGCTTTAGGGGCATCACAGGCCGCTGCTACGAAGGCCAGACCCAGAAGATCGCAAGAACTCGTCTTCGAGCAAATGTCGTATCTCAAAACAAGAGCGAAAAGTTAAAAAGAATGATAGTTGAAACGTAACGAGTGAACAGATCAATGATCAATACCTTGTCACTAATACAGCAATATCGTAATGATTCGGATGGTCATGATCTTTCGGATTCATCTTTTCGGCCCATGCTGCGAAACTGTCGAGCGTCTTCTCAGCCTCCGGACTGATGTACAAGTCTATCTACACATTAATACACGGAGGTAGAGTGATGGCAAGAATCGATTGATAATATCATAATTCAAAGAGAAATACAATTCGGCGCTACCTCGTCCTTCTGCATTTCCAAGTAAATCATTCGTACGACGACGACATCTATTTGATTACCAGTACTACGATCGTGATAGTAATCCGACACCATGTTCATAATTGTGAGCAAATACTGCTCGTAGTCGGTTCCATTGTGATAATCAAGGAATCTTCTATCTGCAACTAATCCTATTTCGATGAAGCGATGAATGCTGTGAGTACCCGAGGCCACAGGGGCTTTCGGGTCGGCTCTCTTCGAAGTGACGCTATTATTCTTGGCCAGACGTAGCTGTCTTTTGGCCAATTGTTCCGCCCAGGCAGACTCCCACTGGTCTGTGAAAGTAAGACGCCCGCCAATTAGACAACCTACATGATTCATCTTTCTTCCCTCATTCATTTAGTCTTGCATTCTTTCATCATTTGTTCATTCAAGATCCTAACCATCAGTTCCGCAATGTCGTTTAGATATTTTCTTAATAGCGGATTGTTTCTCATGTGGTGCTCCTCTTTTGTAGACCATGTGTACATGCTGACCATCCATGGCTGGTTCCGTTTCGTCCAACGGCTCGATGAAATATCGTCCTTGATTAGTTTGTATATAGCCCGCCTGTATACAGGATTTCTCGATTATTCTAATAGGCATGTAAGTGTCAAAACAGATAAGGATGCTCGTGGATTCACTGAGAAAATCATTAGTCGGCAGATCAAACAGAGTCCCGTGAGTTCATTAGTCATGGTGTTTCGGCAGAGAAGACGTTTTGATAATTGTTAATACTGTGTATAAGTCGGCGAGTGGGTGAGTGTATGCCAGTACATATGAGAGAGGGTCGAGAGTGATAGAGAGGAGTGGCTGCGAAAGAGGAGAGGAGGAGAGGAGACTATACGGTATGATGTAAATGAAGAGTCGCGTAAATGAGTGGCGAGTGGGATGCGACTTGATGGCGTTCACATTCATGCTGCGTATCTTTTCTACTTTTGAGCTGAGTCGCACACTGGCTAATATTGCCAATTCCAATGCGGATCTCGAATATCTCCTACGTAACTGTCTGTGCGTGTACCGTGTACCACTTGGCACTAAGCAAGGCTCTTATTATATCTTAAGCACATGCAAAGTAATAAACGCATTTGCATATAAATCGACACATTGCTCCAAAATATCGCCAATTCAGTGTGGCGGTCGATCGTAATATCAGGATTAAAACGTGACATCAATCGGAAAACAGGGACTGACTGGATCTAGAAACTTGGTTGCATAGCTTCGTTCAGATAGCAGCGTATATTCCAATGTATTCCTGAAGTTCGACTAGCTTGAATCAAGTCTCACGCCACCGGAGACGACTTTCCCAAGAATTGTTTGCTCTCTCAGGCATTCGCCTCTCTCTCTCTCTCTCTCTCTCTCTTCTCTTACAACTCCCACTCAACCTCTTCATAAGCGACTATAGACGATAGTCGCAACAGAATCGAAATAAAAAAATAAAGCAAATTTGGGCTGGCCCTCTAATACTCACTACGCCATCGCAGAGCGATAGAGCCGCTTTGGAGTTCTGATGTCCCTTGACGAAGCCCCTGTAATGGCATTGCTCATCAGGGATTCTCTTGAATCGCAGCGCATCGTTTAGATTTGTGGAGATCCCAACTCCACGAGTTTCCACAACCATATCAGGCGAGATAAATTCACGATGGGGTTGCAGTTCTATGTGGTGATCGGCCCCATTAAAGGGAAGCACCAGATGTAACTTCTCCGATGCTTCATTGTCAGTTGATGATCTACGTTGTCGCGTTTGGGATCCTCGTCGGTCGTAGAACTTTGGCAAGGAGAACGTGTGGAAGCTGCCATCCTCGAAGACTCTTCGTGGGATCAAAAGCTCTGGATCATGGATATCGCTGGTATACCTGTTTTGAAAGAATTTCATTCAATGTTTCATTGAAATCGATCATTGTTAGGAGAAAAAGTACCACCACCACTTGACAGAATAAACACTATAAATAAACACGTAGTAGCGGGTAACTCAATTGTCAGTTTAGATGCGTTTTCGAATGCCAAAGCCTCTCTTCTATTCTGTCATTCAGTCATAATATTTGCTTTTTTCCTATTCACATTTGCGCAAGAGGAAAAACGTGTATGGTTGTGCAACGGTGCTCGCAATAATGGGATACGAAGCACTGTCAGCACTGCAAGACTCGAAACTTAAGAAAAATAACAAGAGATACAGGATGTCATTGAACATGAAGAATAACGAGTACGCGTCATCCTTCTCGGGTGTCCCATAAGGAATTTTCCCGTGTTTTCTTAGGCAGAGTAGAATTACCCGACCAAATGCGATGGACGAAACGACACGATGAAGTCACTATTGTGTCAGTGTACAAATACTAAGTCTCTAGACAAAGAACCGCCTTCGCTGCGCGGATTTTCTCATTTTCTCGTCTTCCTGTCCTCGATTTATTTCACATGAAATTTCTAGTTATAGCAGCAAGTGTAGAAGCAGGAGAATGTGAACTCAATCGCACTCACCTACCATGGAACACATTCCCTGGACTCCGTGGATACCTGTCGAGCATACTGCCAACGAAGCCAGAGGCAGCCTGGAGAATACTATAAAACGTCAAAAGTGCAAATCCTTCTTTCATAACATCGAATCGAAGTGGAGATGAGGTTGTCGAATTCGTGACAAACAAAGAAACGTCAGAAATGTTTAGCGTGATGGTCGGGCGGGTTAAAATGTTTCCGGAAGCACGAGTTTTGTTTCGCGTGCGTGGTCATATGTGCGTTTGTTCGTGAGAAAAGTGACGAGCGATGAAGAGCAGAGTTACCAGGCAAACCGTAGTACCATAGTCTGTGGTAACCGACAGTACTGGAACCACTGCTCCTTCACAGAGAGGGTCTTTCAACCACGAGAATAACTTCCTGTTCGGGTTTCCTTTCAAACATACACAAGCATACACAAGTATGGTATGTATACTACGTATATGGTGTACGCGAGTCTACATATTCTACAGGATATGGCAAACCTGCGGGATGTTCTGTCTCTTCCGTTTCACGTAAAAAGTATCTCTGGTAGAAACCAAATTCAACTTTCCTTTGAAATGTCCTCATAACGATTCGAATCACGCATATGTACTTGTTGCACCAAACAGTAATTGGAACTACGGCGTCCTTTCTGGGACATTCCCTATTTAACTATTTCAATTTGAGCAGATGAATAATAAATAGTTAATACAACATAATGTTTAACAGATGGCTGGGGGATTTTAGCAGATACGTGGTATGCAATTCATTTGAGGAGTTACTATTTTCATAACAGCGACACATGATGTCAATGTTAGAAGTACCAACATATAGCATCAACTTCGCAGCGCCCTCGGGTACCGGGTATCGTTCTTTGGCTTTACTTTCAATGTATTACGTCGTATCGAATCGTCTTTAAGAAAAAAATGGAACACCATTCCTACTATTTTCCAGATGACGGGTATTATCCGCTTCAGTTTTTTCTTTATTTCTCTCGACAGTATTAGTGGCGTCATAGTGACTCTTGGGTTAGCTGGTGAACGGTCCATGAAATGATCAGAGCATTGACCATGAGACAGTGGCTTTGCATATTTCTATTTTGGATCATCTATTAAATCGGAGAATGCAGGCAATACATACGCTGAGTTTTAAATTTTATTCGCAGAGAATAAATTAGCACCGATGATAACAGTCGGTCGATTCGAGTGGCCTATTAGTTCTGACCGGATATAGAAAAACTAGATTTGGCACCTCAAAGTGATTCTTCATCCTTTTTGTGAGAGGCTCCATGGCTGATCCCGCGTACTTTCTCGACTTATTGTACGTACATACGTCGCTGTTGTGTATATTCTGCTTATGACTATATTTGATTCGGACCAAATATGGGCTCAATCAGCCCCTGGATTGCGTCTGATTGGTCAATCTTCATTTACTTTTTTACTATAATGATGCACTGAGCAATAGCTGCTTTGTTTTTCGATAAGCATACAGGCCATGGCATTCACATAAACTGCATCTTCGTTTTAAGGATCATGTGTGATCGAAGGCTACATAATCTTCCTATCGCTATGCCCTATCCTTATGTCATACAATAATGGCTAGAACATGAGATATTCGGAGACCGAAACCTCGAACAACTCTGGGAAATGTCGCGAGAAATCTACAAGAAAGAATTACTTTTTGTTCGAATGCAATCCCATTTTCAGTGTTAGTTCGGGAAGTCTGGAAGTTTTTCTGTAAGAGAAAATAGCAGATAATTGGTTGAGTGATAAATATTATACTTATCTCGTATGAGTAGGAAAAAGCGAGATTTGTCGAGATTTAGAACACGAGTGGATCGATGACGTATCTCTGCCGCAACGACGATAACCTCTTGCTTTTCGAAAATCACGAGTCACAAATCGCTTTGACACGGGTTTCGGTGTCGAAAGAGTCTTGAGTAAGGACATCATCTATGCCGTTTCGTAATAGGAGACGCATTAGTGATGTGAAACAGCTGACGACAACAATTCCGATTTCGTCGAATCATTTGAATCCTAACCGCTATTTACGACCATAACTTAGGGATTTTACATATCCAAGTCTTAAGTTGCGGTAAGAATAATTAAAATCCTAACCTTCCTTCTTTCTCTCTTTAAACATCTCTCAATCTCTTTCTCTCTCTCCTGCCACCTCTTGGAGGCGAGATTCAGGGCTCATTGTGTCGATTGCTTGTTTGCCTTGTTTTTGGGTAACTCGGGATAATTTGAAGGCGGTATCCAAGGATACGGAAGCCATAGTGTCATGTGATTCTAGGTAAAGCATTGTTTGCCCTCATGGTATTTAAAGCTGTATTCTTGTCCTGAGATCCTGACATCCAGATAAGATGCGCATTAAAAGATCTATTAAATCTACTTCACACCCAAAGTTCCAGTCAACCTAGCAGTCGGGCAGGTAATCTGCTAGTTATCCTTGATAGGTAATTTTATCGTAGCCTGAACAGAGGCTAGTGTAAATAGATGTCAGCCATGAAATGGCGAGATTATTTTGATTAATATCAAATGGTACGGTGGACGACTGCATCAGATAAACCGAACCTTTGTACGACAAGAAACAAGTAGACATTCGAACATTCTAATTTTATGTTCAAGATTGAAGGTTCATCTTCTGATCTGCGATAAATAGTTTCAGGCTCATCTCGTGCTGTGCACAATCCTTCATTCATTGCACAATGCACTGAATTAAAGGTGGCTTCTTTTTATAAATGGCATGTTCTACCTCCTAGGGATAAATTCGATTATCGCAACCATAAAAGCATTCCCAGATTAATCTTAAGGTCGCTCGCCCGTTGAGCTTGTCAAATGTAAAGGAGATTGAAGCGAATGTGCGACTCGGATTTTCGACCGTCGTTGTGACTATGAGCACCTGCTTCATCGAAGTGGTCGAATGGTCAACTGGCGACAAAAATTACCGAGCGGAAACGCGCTCGCGTAGGTTGACCGTCCAATTTTGGAATAGGAGCCTGTCTGGCTGGCTGGCTGTTTGTCTGTATGCCTGTCTGACCACCTTCTTAGTGGGCTGCGAGAAGGCAACATTGGTAGTAGTGACGCTGGTGATTGTGATGGTGGTGGTGGATCCACTACTAACGGTGGCGGCAGTGGTAGAAGCGGGTCCACTGAGGAGAACTAGTCCTACCTAGATCAGCTGACTCGCGGGCATCAGAGGTAAAGAAGGAAGTTCGAGTGGTGAGAAAGAGAGAAACGAGCGAACCAAGAGCGAGCCGAGAGCGGTGTTTGAAGAGGAAAGGACAAGAGAACTAATAGAGTGAGAAGAGAAGAGAAGAGAAGAGAAGCGACCGCTACCGCTGCCGCCACTAGTGTTGTGATGGCTATCGTTGGCGTGACTTCGAGGACCACGAGGTCCACGCGCAGCATCTTATGCCATTATGTACTTCATTGATTTCCGTATGGATCAGAGCAAATTGGCTAGCTGAGCAGCTTTTGTCGATCAACATTTGTCCACGCTGTGCCTGTATTTTGACTGCCGTTTCTAGAAGTAACAGTTATGTGCGTATGCCGTATTATATCGTGCAGGATGGACCATGTGTTTTTTATACAAAGCAGTAAAAATCACAAAGTACCTACATAAGGACATCATTTTGAAATTTTGGAGATTGTTTCCAAGTGAATCTGGTGATCGTGATCATCTTCTTGGCTGACAGATTCAAACACGCACCTGCTGTTGTCTTGACGATCTTCCTCTTGTAGATCAACCAATTCTAATGGGCATTCGGTATGTTAAAACAGACATTACAAAGAATTTGCCATTTGAGTGATTTCTCGGCATCTAGTACGAAGAAGGCGCGACGCTAGAACACTAGTGAAATGGTAGACCGCTAGAATGCTTTCGCGTTGTCTGAGGAACTCGTGGTACTGTATAAATAACGTGCGACGGTATGTGAATTTCCAGTGGCAGGTATCCAATAAGTAACTCGACTTGTTTTTCCGTGAATCAGAAGTACAGACTGTGGAAAGAGACCAGCTGCTCGGTTCCATGGCTGAAGGAATGATCTCATCACGATGTTCTTGATCTTTTATATATCATAAAGATAACTACGAAATTTATACATTTGCCAATTAACGTTCAACGAGTCTTCCTACTGATTTGACTGGGTATGCATGACTTATTCTATAGAAGATAAAAAATGGAAAACCTCGTTACATTGGCAGTATTTTGGTCTCTGAGCTTTTCCTTAAAAAATGTTAAAGAAGAGTGGCTCGAACGCACAGAAGGGCAGTACTGGCTGTAATTAATTTCGAATTATAAATATCCTTTCTGCTTCGAACTATCACTTAGAGAAGAATGAGAGTTGTAAGAGAGGGCAGCAACGCCGGCGCCACGCTTGCATGCCAAAGTGCGCTACATAAATCACATAAAAATATTTGCTTGAAAACTCACAATCAATTCTAGCTAATGCTCTCGAGATGTTGACTGGCAAAGCGTCGGTTGCGTTTGAACTTTTGCATGACCATGCGGATTTACATGAACATGGAAGAAAGGTGGAAAAAAGGAGATTGGAAAAATCTATTGCATGCAGCGTCGGTTCTAGCTTCGACGACAAAAGCTTCTTCACGATGGACGTGATAATTTCATGTATAGATGAAACGATTGCGACGATGCTCAACGTGCTGTGAATAAATTTAGCTGGGAGAACTGAATTCCACCTCCCTTGAAAATCGTTTGTTATTTTGCTAGACTGAAATTTCTGTATTGATGTGCTAATTCCCCGGGGAAATAAAATCAGTAACTTTATCTACTTTCATCTGGTAATATCTAAATATCATTTGGTTTAGCAAAATATTTATGCTGGAATATATAAGATAGCCTGAAAGTTGCTGTAAAATTGAAGGCCTAGTTCATGCTTTTTTTATGCTTTGCTTAATACGTACTTATTTTTGCTGTTGATATGAAATCTAATGCACGAGCGTAGTTTTTGTTCCTCTCTCGCTGCCACAAAGTGTATGGACATTACGTTCAAATGTTGATTAAAAGTCTTCATGAAATGTAATGCAAGAGCAATGTAAACAACGAAATTCAGATCATTTACTTCCACATAGCGAGGCACGTAGGCCGATTATTTTTCATCAGATTGATGGTCAACTTGTTGGGTCCAAGGACATCGGTTGATATTCAAGAGAAGTACTTGCATGGTCCGTCTACCTAGGGAATGCGTAACATGACTAGTTGTAGAAGTCATGATCAGTTCAGAGAATCGGTGTTCAGATAAAGAAAGAAACAAACAAAAAGAAGAAAAAAATGAAAAAGAAAAGGAAGGATAGAAGCACCGAAGCGCTATAGTTCTCTTAAATGGATATTCCACTCTCTATTGGTTCCCGTATCTCATAAATTGACGTCCTGTCAGTTGCATCGCACCTTATTTCCCAGGACTCGATGCTGCCGCGAGTAGTTTCTTTAAAATCGCGTTCCCGACTGCGTTATAACGTTACCAAATCTCGTGCTTCCTATGCAATTAATTAGTACTCCTGTCCCTCAACTACTCCGAATAAAGCCTTACCTACTAGACTTGCTACCGATCTCTCCAGAGATCGGTTCGGACTTTGCGAGATATGAATCTCGAGTGATGACTATACGCGAGGGAAATCGCTCCGACAAAATCCCGACGAGTTCACGAGTAATAGAACATTGAACTAGTCGATTATACTACCCTGGAGATTGACTTAATCTCGTTTGGGTCGTAGGTGAAATGCCAGGAACGTAGAAGAGTGAGCAACCATCTGGTTTCTATTAGCATTGCCCTGCTATACAGGATGCTGTCGAATATGTGGTATTTGCTGGTCTTGCAAGCTGCCATTGTCCAGACCATCCCAGACTTACAGCAACGACGATTTCCCCTAAGGGGTGAGTATCACTGCAATTATTTAATATTTCTTCTTTTAGAGATTGTTTTTCCGTTGGATTCTTACATTAGTTTTTCTGGTAGTCTCTTTGATTATTCCATGGTTGAAAATTTGGGTGAGATAACGTCATTAATAATTCGCGGCTTTCACTTCCCATAATTCTTAGGAGTTTCTAGCGAAATAGTGCGGCAGTGGCAAAAATTTAATTATGAGATTTTCTGATTTTTCTTGAAGAGAGTCAAGAAGTAGTCAAATTAGTTGTTTATTCAATTTACAAACAACCCTCGATTTACGATATTACTCAAGAATTTTTCTTAATCAGTATCTCTTTAAAAGTAATTATTCTGATCGACGGAAATTGCTATAGGAAAGCTGTTTGCCCAACATTATTATCGTGGTGCGCTCAATACGTTACTGCAAGTAATTTGTTTGCTGCTCTTGTAATCATCTCTATGCCTTGGAACATTATAGAAATCTGTAGTCACACTAGACATAAAGTAATCTCACACGTTATATTCCTAAATTATTTGATATATACATCTATGTCTAATAGAAAAATTGATAGAGCAATTTTCATGCAATATTTTGGAAGGCTATTTACGTAGACCCGCTAAAAAGAACTGGCTGTAATGTGAGTAATTGCGTGGTGGCGCGTGGGTGCTACGTAATAAATAATGTATACGTAGAAAATCAGCTGTGTGCGTGCACGCTCGTATTCTTGGCCCAAGGATACGTGGGCATGCTGTCAATGGACCAGCAGTGTCTTCTTTCAAGTGCAATGAGTTTAGCACGCTGATGCGGTATTACGTGGGGCTGCCTGCCTGCCTGAAATCTTAGAACCTCTCAGTCTCTTTGCCTCTTCGGTCCCCTTGTGTTCTTGTCCTGCCCTGCCCGCAATCTTTGAGTAAGGCAATGAAGTTAGCACACTTCTAGCGGAGAAGAGAACCAACGATTAGACGAGTATAGAGACCTAGTGGATACTCGGATCAAAATTCATGTCTGTAAGCATAAGTTCTATTTATCCATCAACCGATTGATCGTTCTTCCGTTCATTTCTTTTTAATTCTTTCTATTTTATTGTGTGACCATACTTCAGTGGAATACGAAGTTGGCGAGGCGAGGGCGTTTCTGAGAGTATCTAGGCGAAGACGGCAGCTTGAACTGCCAAGGTGAGCCAGATACATAACATCTTATTTAATCTCATTGAGTCTGGCGACGCCGCCACTATCGCAACCACTGCCGCTGTCGGCATCAAGCGATCGTCGGTGCCCTAGGAGAAGGCAGATACAAAACTGCTGCGTAGTTCTCACGCACGAGGGAGCAAACAGCTAAAACAACTGGAAAAATATCTCGTTTTCTTAGTTAATTTGACGCGTTGCCTCTCACTTACGCTCGTCTTCTATCGACGTTGTTTTCGTAATGAGCGCTCGAGCTCACCTCATGTGCGTGTGCGCTTCACTTTGTTCTCGCTTGAAAACCACAGCTTTCTCCCTTTACTGCTTCGACCATCACTCGTCATTCATGGCACACGAGGCTTGGTGTTTCTCTAGTGCCTTGCATCTTTCAAGTCAACGTAGGGCGCCTGGTGCACTCCCTCTCCTCAGCCAGAATTCCTTGGTATCTAGTAATCTCTCCTCCTCTGATCTTCTTCGTTCTCTGGTGACGTTATTCTCTAACTCGGCTTACAATTTTTGACAGTGTTTGTTTTTTCTTTTGACTCCACCATAAAGGGGTTTGGATGAGAAATACATGTATCTCTGTGAGAAAAAGGAAAAAGTGTTAAAATTTTAAAACCTTTCTATGTACATGTCCATATAACTTAACGTTGTTGGGTGATCAATCGCTTAGATTACTCATTCGTATCCTGCAATCAGCACGAAGTATATTTTCCCTTCGGTGTCTGATCTCCCTCGTATATATCTTTACACCACTTGGCATTCATATCCCTTTTCTTCAGCAATAAGCACCTTTACAAAGTACTTGTTGACATATATCCATTGAGTCTATATCCGTATGGTGCAATCTATCTTACAACCTTTGATAATTCTTCGTAATCCTCGTAACTCTTTCACAAAGTATGTAAAATTAGCTAAGCTTTTTTTATGACATATAGCAATTATCATATGCCATTGTTTCTCACAAATGGCTTGCTTTTTTTATAAAGAAAGAAGAGTGCAGAAAATCGTAGAAAGGCGTCGTTAATCCCATATCGACAGATTGAAAAGGAATAGCGCATGGATATTAGCACAGAAGTGATTGAAAGGCATGAGGCAATAAATTGGGGTGTGCTGGTTCGTTAGGGTCCCGAGGCAATTGCTTTTCTGCTTTTCAGTTCGTTATGCCTTATTAATCGCTTTCCGTCCTTTGAAGTTTCCAAACGTTTAATTTTCTAACTTGATCTTGGTCTAGTAGGATTCTGCAGCAATGCGTTCAACATGTCGTAACCACGAAGCTCCAGTCGATGTCTTTTGCAAACAGGCTGAACGGTAAATCGGCAAAATTCTTCTCTGACGTCTATCCGTTACGTATTTGCCCGACCTGCTTCTGTTCACGTATATGAAATTGCTACACATACAAGAAATAGCAGGACACGATTAATTAATGGCTTGTAGCATTATCGACTTGCCATCGAAGTATTGACTCGATGGTAGGGCGCCAGAATACCGATATACCATTGCTGCATAGTATCTAGCAAGTCTAGCGAGTTTATATAGTACGTGGATCGTGAAACCTCGTAAAATGTCATGCACCCGCGTAATCGATCTCTCTTGCGTGCTGCATTAACAAAGGTGTGGACAATAATTAAGTTGTACAGTATGATTAATTGCCATCTTTACTTGACCTGGGCTTGTTCTCTCACTTTCCGCGTGATTGTCGTGTACCAACCAACAGTGCGTCGGATAACTTGTCACCCTAAGATTGAACTACCACGAGATATAAATGTACTAAATTTTATATCAATTCAATAACATTGGTTTTGTGTTGAAGAAAAAGAATATAGATGTGACCACACCTTTCTGCTGTAATTAGTAAGTTTGCAATACTTCGATCAACTTGGACGATAATTTCATAGAATGCTGTGGACATACTGCAATGAAAATTGTATTGCATCAGTTATCTTATAGGGGCGCAATAATAATGAGTCCCGAAGGCTCAAACCAAAGGGTGACCCCTACAGCTGTACGTGTGTCCGCAAGCCGACTAATTAATAATTCTGCATAAGTCGCATATAATTACGTTAGGCAACGGTACCGTATATCATCGATAGACTCTAATTGGCTGGGCTGCGTAAGCAGGTAGGAAGGTCGATAGGTAGGTAGGTAGCTAGCTAGATACGTAGGTAGGTAGCTTGGCAGGTAGGCACTAGCGTACCTCCAGTCAAATGCGTCCTCGAAACGTTAGGATGCATTAAACTGCACTGGAACTGCATAGTGTTCTGCCTTGTGGGAGATCCGCCTTCTAAGTGTTGCGCTCTTTCTCCTCCTGCTGTTAACCCTGGACTATTTGACGATCTATTCTCATTGGACATTCCACTATTTCATTATGCTGAATGATAATGGGATAATGATGATTATATACTTGGACACAGAAGAAAGAATGCAACAAAGTATCAGCTGCTACGATATATTTTCATGTAGAAATCTTAGCGCCCGGAATCATTATTACCCAATCTGTACGACGCAAGCGTGCTTGTCATCTCCATTGAAATGCGGCTCCGCACGTGGCCTACTTCATTTTCACTCTCGAGATCACCGCTCAAGGTGATTGGCTCGCCACGTGCTCATTATAATCCTCTCTGCGAGATCGATCCGATCAGATCTGATCTGCTGACCTGAGAACCCTCCGCGACTCTTCACCGTCATAGGAATCCTAAACGGAGGCGATATATCTTTCTTAGACCCAATCCTTCTTCTTTCAGTTTGCTATTGCGTACTGACTTGCATGTTTCATTCTGTTGGCGTTCTTCCTACGACCTTTTACGGCTAGAAATTTCTCCTTGCACCAACAATCTATATGGTTGATCTATATTTTATTGGAAATCGAAGAGATAAACCGATCGCTATCATGATATGACGTATGAAGGAACCTCGTAGGATTTCAGGAAATACAAAGTGTCGCTTTAGGTAGCTGTGGCTAGTTACATATGTTCAAGATTGTTGGCTGATTATAAGTCTTTGGAGTGTTCTCCGTACACACTACTACTATCCAGTATGCTCCCGCAGCGACGTAGCGCCAGTTAACAGTAGCAGGAATTGTTTACGACCCTATGGAAATTCCAACTGGAAACCAGATGTAATTGCTGAGCCGTTGCGCTTCGCTGGTCGGAGCAACTTGTTTCATAGTAGGAGGTCGTAGGCTGCTGAATACTGTTCCGTGGATAATGCCTGCTCCTGCTTCCCACTTAGTTTATCCCTATCGTTCCTCTCTCTACGAAGAAATCTCCAGAGACACGAAGATCAAATCAAAAATACGCATAGTCAGCCGATTATTTTTCCAAATCTTATTTGACGCAAGTGATTTATTGCCATAGCAACATGTTGACATATAACATCAAAGGTAGCGGCTGGCTTCATTCGTCATAGTCAACGTGATGGAACTAATAAAGTATATAACAATTTTGTCACGTTATTCGATAAAGAATTAATTCTTGTTGAATCCTTGCGAACATGGGTGACCATGAATCAAGGAGAGTTTGATCTGGCGGGTCCACATAGTTTTTAAAATGAGAGTTGACGACAACGGTCAAACTGTCAATAACAATTTGACGTGACCGTGTTCTAAAAACTTCGTAGAACATTAACATTTTGCAATTTTAAAATTTTTTAAAAAGATTATTTGAAGAAAATAGTAACGCCAGTTGGTCGTTCAATTATCATTTACCCATTGTCCAACTGATCTTTGGCTGTGTATCCTACGAATTATGAGTTGTGGTACAATCCTACTATGAACTTCGCAGTTTTGAATTACATGTTCCTTTCTTCACCTCGTTGGTTCTACATATGTTAATACATTAATGGTACCACGATTGCAGAACTTATTTATCATTTCATACAGAATGTAAAATGCAAAATGAACGCTGCCTCTCTATGCGTCTTACCACATCGAAGATAGATAAATAATCTTTAGTGCGATAATTAGCAATATTTATCATTCGGCCCCTCTAGCTGCTAATTGCTATAATAACATCATCTTCTTATATTGCTTCATACTCCTAGTACGTGAACTCCTGACAATTAAAGTAATAAGGAGAGTAATGAGCGAGTCGATAAGGCGTTGTCAAGTTGTCCAGCATCTTTCTTCGAGGATCAAGTACCGAGTATTGAAAGTCGTGTATGACGAGTGGTATCGTGGTGTCGGGGTGTCACGGTGCGTTCCTCGTGACGTTGTTATGTGTGACACGCACGAAATACTCGCCGTTTTTTCATATAGCGAGTCAGGCAAGCCAACGGCATACACATTTAATCATAAGCTAATTAAATAGCGGACAGTCTGTTCCCGGTTTGTAATCATCTTCCTCTTTCTCGATTACTCTTTTTCTACACGGATAGATATCAAATCAACGTGGAATAATCATAGACCGCTTTTAATATTCATTATAGATCATATTTTTCAGTGATAACGAAATCAATCTCCATACCAGTAGAGGGTTTTGTATTTGCATACTTCGATCACAATGAGTGATCTGTTATTGGGAAGTTATATTTGATGAAGGCAAAAGCCACGATTAACAAGCAGACTCATATGGCGAATTAAGCATTGCATCATCCTCTGTTCTAGGAATGTACACCCAGCGACTTTACCATCACGAACATGAGATCGTGACACCACGAAAGGTTACGTCGGAAGGTGAGCATATATCGCACAACGTGACCCATCATCACGATGAGGATGGCCCCGAGGTGCATTATCGAGTGGACATTGCCGGAAGAGAGTATCACCTCGAGCTGATAGCGGCAGATGACTTTATCTCACCGGGAATGCTCATCGAGAGGCGGAAGCGAGAACTTCACGTAAGACATCGCCCGAGAGATCGGTCAAATAAATGCCATTATCGGGGATTCGTAAGAAGTCAACCCAATTCACGAGTAGCTCTTTCCGCCTGCGACGGTCTGGTGAGTTTCACGCATGATCGAATAATCGAATACACAGTTGATAACTCTTTCTCTAAGAATTTAAGGATGCGAAGTGAAATCCGGAATATAAGACAGGCAGAAACTTAGGGAAAAAGTAGAGGAATTCCCAAGGACTCGGAATCTGTGGAAGTTAGCAAAAAATGGAAGCATACATCAGCGCAATTTGTTCGCAGCTTCCAGATAATGATTTAATTTGCCACGGCTTGGCAGATTTATGGCGGCGCACCTCGACGTTCGCGTATGTATCCACCTAGGCGGTATCCGCGCACTCTAATCTGTGCCATACACAGTAAGAGCATTATACGTATCTCTGCGTGGTAGCGTTGTAACGTAGTAGCATCATACTGGGTGTTCCATCGTGCGGAATAAACCGACTGCAACGCTTGCGTTATAGACGCTCGAGTCTCACGCAATACTAACTAATTGCTCAATATTTCCCACAAACCTCCTGGAAATGCATATCACGCAGTGCAATCTTGCATTTTCATCCGACCCTCTAACCCCTTCAGCAACATCACGTGACAACGAAATTACAATCGGGAGGTTAATTTGATGGAACCTATCAATGGACTCTTTCGGCGCTTTGATTTGTCGAATGTACCTTCTTGACCTTTCATCGAATACGAGAATAACTGTTTTCATAATTACTCATCAATCTTATAATGCAACAATTAAGGTTTGCTGGAAAATGGAAGTTTGTCGTGCATATAATATTGGTTTATATCCGCAAAAATCAAGGATACAGCACAGCTGGACGTGTTCGCTAATTGTATGGACGATTGCGTGAAGGATAGTGCAGGAACCCGTTACGGCCATAGTGATGTCAGTGGTTAAGTGAACTGCAGTTATACGTCTTGTTGCATGACTTCTTATTTCGAAGGGATATACGGTCCCAGCTTTGTACATTCAAAGACACGTTGACTTCCGAGTTTATAGAGTACAACAATATATTCTAGGAGCCTGGGGTGTGCACGATAGTTATCAATACAGCAACGGCAGGGTTAAGAGAGGCAAATCCAATTTGCAAGTGGGGGACCAAGTTTCTAGTTCAAGACATATTAGACTTGCGACTGGATACAGTTAGCATATTACATATAAGTGTTAATCGGTCGATGGTATATACATACTTTGCACATCAATCCCATTAATCCCGATATTGCTGTTAATAATTTTATTAATTTTATCTTGGCATATCTTGTTGCAATCGTTTCGCCTTGCTGCTGGGCTGTCCATTTGTATGGAGACCTCACTCTGCCAAGTGATTTCTTTAACAGTGCAGCAAACGGCGAGTCATAGTAACGATTATGCACCGCCCACACGGGAGGTCTGGGCGAGCATACTAATGACAGCATAAATCATTCGCTTCGCAGGAAGCATTTATCATTATCGGGATTCTGACTAACATCTCGCTTTCTTCGTCCCTAGTATAGGGCCAGTGGCAGGGCAGCCTTAGTCGCCAAAAAATTCAGAGGTGCAAAGCGTAGGCGCGCCATGGAAACGTGTACCTCTACTCTACGGGATTAAAGCCATTAACGTATATTCCTCATTTTGGCTTAGGGATTCTAATGACATTTCATTATTTGCAATAGACTAATCATTGCCAGTTTTCTAGTTTGCTAGTAGAAGCAATACACAGATAGATACGTGCTCAGACTGCTATAGTTGTTTATAGTCATTTTTCTTGCTTAAAATGCGTTGAAAGTTAATACTTATTAAAGTTGTACGTAAAAAAAATTAAGCAATGCGTGGGGATATTCCGTTACATTATTTCCATGAATGAGAATCAACGTATGAGTGTTCTGCAAGGACTGTTCCATTGTGTTATACTATTAAATCTCAATATGTTTGTCGTGTTTCCGATCGGACATAAGATGTTCGCGTGATGTCACTGTAGACTTTGGCACCATTAAAACACAACTCGAAATATGCATTAGCATAATTAACCTTATATAATTTATTGGTGTCTTAATCGTGGTACGATAAAATGTTCTTGGAAGTAAGATCCAATCGCTTTCTGCGAGCAGAGCCTTCGCCTACCACTCGTTTGCTCCGTATAGCTGTAAATTATTCTTCTCCAAGTACTACCATATTAATCGGCGCATCGTCCAGTCACATCGCTCCAAGATAACTATGTATGCCATTATATTGGTACCTAAAGATGGCAATGGAAGTTTTTTATCATCAGTCTAATAGCTTTAATCAGCATAGCAATTAGAAAATAGTAAAAGATAGTTGATAACAATAAATTTTGAAAATGTGGAGGTTGATTTGAGCTCGCATTACGATCGTCAACATACATCTATTAAACGCAGAAATAATGATGCTTCGTCGACCATTAGCTCCTTACCTAAATAGTTTCTTGGTTCTGCCTGCGTTTTATGTCTACCTTGTTATTAACATCACAGTATGCTCATCCCGTGAAACACGTACGAGCAACATGCCACTGTACACATTGGCCACATTGACGTGCGCTCATGTCTAGATGAACACATATTGAGTAATTGCTTTCTTTCCCAATAACTAGAAATGAGCAATCGATGAATAGACAACTTCACTGGAAATACGTTCAGGCCGTGAACCTAAGAGTATCCTTAAGCTCCTCATTGGAACGTATGTCTCGGACTTGCCTTTTCGACTCTCGATATCGAATGGGTATCGAATGGATATTGAATGGTTCAGTAAAGGTCCCCCAATGGCTGTGCAGCAGTATCTCATGGCTACGACTACTTTTTTCTTTTGGCCCCTAGCTCTTGCCTCTGAGTCTTTCCTGAGAGGAGTTTTATTTTTGTCATTCAAAGGCATGTTACGGTACCCACTACGAGCGCCATTGGATTACAGCAGATCGAAATCAGCAGGGACAGTTCGTGCCATGGCGTATCCGATGCATCGAGTATCGTAGCAACAAGTTATTTCTTATATAGAGCTTCGAAGCTTGTGGTTAAATAAAAAGAGTAAATGACGTATGATTCCCGGCTATGCTGAGTTAATTCTTTCTTTTTTTATTCATATCTGAAACGGTGTTTGGTTCTCCGATGTTTTGGTACCCTAGTAACTCGCATCGTTCCACGCTTCGCAACGCCAAGACCGTGAATTTTCACGGTCTATTCCGTGGTTGCGCTACCTGCGTTCGCTATTCACTGAAATAGGGAATATCACCTTGATATTATTCTTATTCGCTTTCAGTTAATGTCAATCTCATGCCCTCGAAATATGAAAATCAGTTAAGTAATGTGCGTGCCGACAAGTTTTCATCCTATTGCTCCTGTGATTCCGTTGATAAGGAGCCAGGGACGATCGTTTGGCTGTCTGCGAGTAAGCAATTGGTCGGTTTGTTCATTAATTAGTTAAGTTATTGCAGATCCGGTTTTCTGTTTCAGGCAGGTGTTCTTCACGGGAAAGACGGCGAATTCTGGCTGGAGGCAGTGGCTATAGAGTCAGAAGAATACAATCAAGACGGAAAACGAAGTGGAGGTGATGATGACGAGAAGTATGCTAATCAAGGCGCCGCAATGCATACGAGTGTGGGATCAGCCGCGACGGCTCAACCGCACCTTGTCTTTCGTCGCGCAGCCGCCACCGAGATTGGCGCCAGTCGTAAACGAAGGCGGAAAAAGAAGAAGAAACACGAGAAGAATTGCGGTACTCGCGGTGAGAACCAATAGACGCTTCGGTTATTGGTTTCTTTGTCGAGGGACATTGTAAATCATTGACTGTTCCCAAACATTTTCATGAATACAACGTTCTTCTATCCCTGTATGTACATACATAGAAATCTGATTATTTTTACGCGACTTAATAATTTAAAGAATTTGTGTTTTAAATAACGAGCCACCTCTTACAACTATCTCATTCTCTAAAATGAAGTCAAATGCGTTGAATCTTTTTGGTGTAATTGAATTCCTCATCAAAACAAAGTGGATTTCTTTTAAGAATTGTGAGAACAGAGATCTCAAGGATCTGGCATCATCCAACTCAAGTGAAAATTTTGGACACGGGCCGGATTACTGATTGATCATTTTATACGATCCATATACAAGATTCCGCACAGATATGTACATCTAGTGAGACTATGTCGTACTTCACTTTTACTGCGAAGGATAATTTCAGTCTACGGGATAGATTTAAAAGAGAATAATCTATCATGGATCACTTTCAAATCATTCTCAAATGAATGTTGGATCCATCCCTTAGGCTGAAGTCCTTTATAGATCCAAGTGTAATCTACCATGAAACATTTAAATAAATTCAAGTACGGCAAGGTCGCAGTAGGTTTACCTAAGCGAGATGTTATATGGACCATGTGAAAGTATCAATCCGTTGGTAATCGGTAATCCGTTCCATATCTAAAATTTTTACCCGGGCATATTAATGCGAGAAACTGATCTTTTCTGTGACATGACCTCAATTAATTCTACAGAGCCACGGCGTCTAAGGGAAACACGACTCGAGTGGCAAAGACAATCTGGGCTGGTACAAGTTCAGGGTCGCGGTCGTAGGAAGCATCATCAGCCAAGACGGTGGCAACGTTCCAAACGTTTGAGACGATCAGTTAGTCGAGCGCGACACGTTGAGGCCCTCGTAGTGGCTGACAGTTCGATGATGGCTTTCCACCAAGATGGCGACGTGGAAACTTACCTACTGACAATCATGAACATGGTCTCGTCGCTCTATCTTGATCCGACTATTGGAAATTTCATCAATGTCGTCGTTGTCCGGATAATCCTCATGGAGGAGGATGAAGTGGAGGTATGGGATATGATATATCTCGATCGTCAATTCATTCAACGTCGACAATTATTTCAGCAAGGATTGAACATCACGATAAATGCCGACAAGACTCTTTATAATTTTTGCAAATGGCAAGAAAAATTGAATCCGGCAGATGATTCTCATCCGAATCATCACGATGTGGCAATTCTCGTTACCAGGGAGGATATCTGCTCGAGAGCGAATACCCCATGCAGCACTTTGGGCGTGGCCCACGTAGCTGGCATGTGTCAACCGGACCGCAGCTGCAGTGTCAACGAGGACAACGGGATTACCTTGGCACATACCATAACTCACGAATTAGGCCACAAGTAAGCAATACCCTTCGCTTCCACTGTTTCAGCATGACATAATTATTGAGACTGATCATATCTCGTTTGCTCGTTTACAGTTTCGGCATGTATCACGACACTGAAAAAATTGGATGCAGCAAAAGAGACGGCGATACACTTCATGTGATGACCCCGACTTTTGAAGTGGATACCGTAGGTGTTGCGTGGTCACGATGTTCCCGGAGAGACATTACAAATTTCCTTGAGTAAGGAGTCGCACAACACTCATTTTCTATTAATTTCTTTGTACTCTTAAATATGTGTATTTATCTTATCATTTCTGTTTCCAGTCAGGGCAAGGGACAGTGTTTGGAAGATGAACCAGCAGATAATGATTATGCATATCCGGATTTGCCTCCAGGTGCAATGTACAATGCAGAGCATCAATGCAGATTGCAATTTGGCGTACGGGAAGCCATGGTTTGTTCTCCATTGCAAGAGGTAATTTTAGAATGGAATAAAATGTTACCCGATTTTTAGATAATGTGTCGAAATCACTATGCGCCCCTCATTCTTTTTTTCGCTTACAGATTTGCTCCAAACTGTGGTGCATTGTGGACGGATCCTGCACGACAATGTTGCATCCCGCAGCGCCAGGCACGCATTGTGATAAACATATGGTACGTAATCAATGCAATCACAATCAGGAGAAAGAAAGAGAGAATATTGAAAATATTGAATTCCTGCTCGTGATTCCAGTGGTGCCAAAATCAAGAATGCGTTCCCATCGTCGATCGACCCAATCCCATTGATGGCGGATGGGGCGAATGGGGCGCCTGGAGCGAATGTTCGAGGACTTGTGGTGCCGGCGTCTCTATAGTTGAGAGAAAATGCGATCATCCGCAACCGGCACATGAAGGAAAATTTTGTATTGGGGAAAGACGTCGCTACAAAATCTGTAATACCGATCCCTGTCCCGAAAAAACACCTTCCTTTAGAAGCTTACAGTGCAGTAATTACAACGGCAAGGAATACAAGGGCAAAAATTATACCTGGCTTCCCTATTTCGAACAGAGTAAGTATGAACAGAAGTTCGTAGAGTGTAATCGATTACTTGACTATTTCAGATCCTATTATAACATTTTCTTGTTGAAACTGACTATCCAGCTGAGCCGTGCGAACTCTATTGTACCGACACTGAGGAGAGTGTGATCGTTCCGTGGGGAGAAGCTGCACTCGATGGAACACCTTGTAATGTCGGCACTAGAGATATGTGCATTGCAGGCATATGCAGGGTGAGTAATTAGCGGGTGATATCTTATAAGACAATAGTGATGAGTAGATTACCGTTCGATTCGGAAAACTGTGAATAAACTCGAGGTTGTAGAAGGTCGGATGCGATTGGACCGTTGATTCGGATGCAAGCGAAGATCGTTGTGGAATTTGTCACGGTGATGGCACTCAGTGCGAGACCACTGCCGGCGTCTACGAGAAAAACGAGGGTCCCGGATACAAAGAAGTTGTCGTCATCCCCAGCGGATCCAGGAACATTAAAATCGAGGAAGTTGCGAGCAGCAAGAATTACATCGGAATCGGTGTTCCTAGTTCTGAGAAATATTTCCTCAATGGAAAACGGTGCGTGAAGCGTCATAGAATAGGTTATACATTTGATCGAAGAAGCGACATAGGAAAGTCTAATATTCAGATTCCCTTGAATAGGCAGATCACCTTAGCGGGCGAGTACGAAGTTGCGGGAACCCCAGCTCTGTACGAGCGCGAAAGAGACAGGGAGAAGGTTCGCATACCAGGCCCCATCAAGGAAGACATCGCCGTTTACGTGAGTATACGAGAATCCATGTTCGCTTCTCTATAAGAATATGTTTCTAACGTCTGTCTTCTATTTTGTCGAATTCTTTTCCGCGGTCAGTTCCGTTTCCACTTCCATTTCCATATCCACTTCTCTTACTCAATAATGCGACCCTATCATTTTAGTTGATTTACAGAGGGCATTATCGTAACTTTGGGTTGCGTTACGAATATACTGTTCCAAAGAAGGAACCACATCGTGCTCCTGAATACTCTTGGGTATTTTCCGACTGGTCATTATGTACCGTGACCTGCGGAGGTGGTACGCAGATTTCCCAAGCTTTGTGCCATGAAAGAAAAAGCGGTGTCGTCCAGGATACATTTTGTTCTGGTACCGATAAGCCTGAGCCAATAATGCGAGAGTGTAATAGTAATCCATGTCCTGCAAGGTAGGTCTGTTGTTTCATAGAAATATGTTTATTCTTGTCTAACCGTTTGACTAGTGGCATAGTGCTTCAGTGTTTCTTTTTATGTATGTACTAGATGGTGGGTTGGACCTTGGCAGATGTGTCCTGTAAGTTGTGGCGTGGGTGCTTTAAGAAAGAGATCAGTAATGTGCGTATCCTCTGGTAATGGGATCGAGAGATCAGAACTAGCGTTGCCTGATCGCGACTGTGACAAAGATGCCAAACCTGAAGAATTAGGACCCTGCCCAAATCTTCCTAATTGCGAACCAGTCTCTGACATACCCCTAATTATTCTCACTGAGAACAAGGACATGTCCTTTTACAATGTAACGGATAACGACCCAGACGGGGTTACCGAGGAACCAGAAATTCTTGGATTCGACAATTTGGTTGATGGAAATCCCGATTCATCGATATACAATACGAGAGCAAAGTGGCTCGTTTCTAAATGGAGCAATTGCATCGACGGCAGAAGAAGCAGAACGGTGTCTTGTTCTATCCTAGGAGACTGCGATTTTGAAAGCAGACCTATATCTAGCGAGGAGTGTCATAGTGGCAAGTGGATATCTAGTGAGTGCCACACTCCAGCGAAACGCCCTCAGCAGACCATGCCATTCCTAATCTAAATTACTTTCATGTGATGCTCATAACAAATTATATTGCTTGCAGGGAAGTGGAGTGCTTGTAATGCCACGTGTCTCATGAAATCCGGTCTAAAACGGCGCGAGGTAATATGTCGCGACAAAGCGACAAATCTCTCTTCGAAGGATTGCGATCTCGAGAGACGACCACTTGACACGAGACGCTGTCATTTGAAACGACAGTGCACAGAGGAGAAGCACGGTGAGTATGTCAGTTGAAGACATAGCGAGTGACATGAACTCTCCGAATTGTAAAATTATCGCAAGTGAACCGCTTGACCCCGGCGCAGTTCTACGTGAAATGTGAGATCCGTCAACTAACTAGCGACTGCGGTTATGCTCTATTTCAGGATGCAAGGATAGCATGATTCCTGTCTCAATGTGTGCACCGTACAAGCGAATGTGTGACATATCATCTAATTTAAAAAAGAAATGTTGTGCCACGTGCTCCAAGAGACGACGACACGTTCGTCACAACCGACAACATATTTACGAAAATTAAAATTTCGAAAGTATGTATTCGTTACGGTACGTTAGCTCGATATTCGCCTGGCATTGCGATGTATCTAGCTTAACGTGACATTCTTGCTCAGGGAATTTTGGTGACGATTTTCACAGGACTTGGACTTTGGACTCATCGTCAGTGGCGTCCTATTCACGTCGAAATCCGTCACGTAGTTCTGTCGCTGCAAATCAGATGGACGCGCTTACCAACTACGTTTTTCGATTTAGATGAAACTACGCGTCTTTTACTTTACGTAATGTGTTTTGAAGATGCGTGCCAAAAGCTTAATTCTTACAACATATCTCTTAGTCGAACAATCAGTTAGGTCTTTTTACGTACTACCTATCTACGCCACACGAATATCAAAAGAACAAGCTGAAAGTTTATTAAACGACAGACATTTTATCAAACTTCATTTTGACTGGTTTGACTGTGAATAACCGCGTTCGTGAATTGCGTTCTATTCGAATAAGTAACAGTGAGTTTTCTCCTTCTGATGAATAGTGTACTTTCGAAATAACATTAAAATACCACTCTAACAATAATTGTTCCATCGGCTAACAACATTACTAATGATCAGCATTAGATCAAGATTAAGAGCTCCTAGGTTATATCGTGCAACAACGTAGTATGTAGTAAGGTGAAAGTCGTTGAAGAATGAATCGTCATGATCCAAAATATTGCCGATTGCAATTTCAGTGAGCTTTAACGATTTAAAGGGCTTTGATAATCCGTGCCCAACTTACCTTTATTCTCTCCCTCTTTTAGTAAGTAATTAAGTACCAATATTTTTTCTATCGCTCGCCGACTCTTCTAGGCCATATATTATAGATTACTAAAGCAAAAGATTATCCGCGGTTGAAAAAATGTTAAACTTTCATGAATAATTTCAGTGCTACAGCGTATCGCCAAATTACATGGTTACACACGACCCTAATTTTTATATTCGTTTATGCGTAAGCTCAAGACTGTACAAATTCACGACCTATGCTTCTACTATATTTAACGTATTTTCTGTCAATAAATAAATCTAACTAATTAAGAATTATGGCTTCTCCCCTTCTTTCTTTGTCCGCTTTCCGTTAGCATCCATGCTCCATTCAACTTTAAACAGCTATTTCCTGTCTAACATTGACCCCAATTTTCATGACAAACTAGTGCTCACGGGTCTCTCGATAGCCAAGGCCGTATGAGTAAGTATACCACATATATTTGCTGACGTGGCAAATAAAAAATATGTAGCGATTTGAATAAGTACAAACAATGAAAGGTGATCTCAATGAAGGCAACCAGCTAGCTCATGTCCGCTTCATTTCGACATCTATCTTGGGTTTTAGAATTCTGCATGACCTATGTATGTGTCGCTCGTATGGTACCAAGAGGGTCATTTTACATTTTGGGGGATAAATTGTAGGAATCACACTACTGATGTGTATTATTATCCCTTACAAGAAATTTCTATCTGAATCATTATTTTTATCGCGGTGTTAATGTATAGTTCGTGAGGTTACCAGACATTACACCTTCGTCCACTCTTTTACTCACTAGCTTCCTCATAAGAAACCTAATTTAACAGCGACTAAACAGCAGAATCACTCAGCCACTCATTGATACAATCTAATTTTTAAGGTTTAAGGCGTGTTCTCGCTTCATTTGAATATCACTAATGCTCAGCGCAAACCTACTCCACTCCACATCATTATTTAAAACGGTAATTAAGTAGTAGATCGAATAAGTTTTGCACACAAGCTAAATTTAAACTTAAAGATTTCTCATTGAATAACTTATTGAAGTTTTGCGGAATGCAGTAAAGCCAAAAGTTCTATATGAAATAATACTACTTGCAACGAGCGATGGACTGACTAAACGATTCGTTATACCTGCGGCAACCTTCGTCGGCAAGCGACTCAAATAATCAGAAAACTCACACATGCTGTTTCGTCGACGGGTCAGTTTGTGTACGGCCTTCACCAGGAAAAGATTGCGCGCGCGTGCGCTCACGTATATCTGCACTTACGCGACATTCGTTCAAACAGTTTACGACCGCGTAAGTTCGTTTCGCCACAATTCACTGATCGTCTTGAAGCCTGCAATATTCTGAAACGAGGTTCGTAGCGTTATGTTATGTTATGCTATCATTACAATTTTCAAGAGCTCATTTGGGCTACGCACTACAATGCATTTAGCTTAGACACTTCTACAATCTTAAGATTTTCTGACTTTCTCATGTTTAATCTTGAAGCTGGGGGTTTACACACATTAAGTACTGCATTTTCTTGTCATATTGGTTAATTTACGTTGATTCGGTGAGAAATGTATGAAAATCACTCTTTTTTAAGTGTTTATCAAAACACGCTGTACCTGTTTATTTCGTTATATTTTTTATTCGCATATAAAGTTTTATGTAACAGTATATGCTTACGGACAATATCAACGACACTAAAAGTATACTTTTTAAAGAGCTAATGGCATAGACAATGAAAACGACAGTACTGTGAGTTAGATAAGTTATCACTGCTGACTAAACCTCAGCCAGCCACAAAAAGACTCGACAGAACTTCACTGTTACGGAAGTGTAGACTGCCACTAACAATGATTAATCCTACTTAATGATGTGTTTCCACAGATCGTTTTTGCATCACGCGCGGGACGTTTAAATTCTTTTGTCGTAATTTCATCTACGTGCAGCATTGACTATTTATATTATATATTTATAATCTGTTTCTCTGAAACGGGATTATGGAGGAGGAAGAAGACTGGCTGATCGATGCTTCTAATGGCGTATTTCAAAGTCATTATATTCTTGGCGACATAATCGGCAGGTAAGGATATAAGGAGATTATCATGTTATGCTGCTGTTTCAATCATGACCGATCTTTTCAGAGGTTCCATTTCCACCATACATAGTTGTCTTTACAAAGGACGGAAGAAATATGCCTGCAAGATAATACCGAAGTTGCGCATGGCAAAAGAAGAAGCGCGAACGAGAATTCAGGCTCTCCTCAAACTTCATCACGAAAACATTGTAAGAAAGGAATCATCTTCCCCACATATAATTTCACGTTCACATGGCATACAGTCCATATACTAGAGATGTGAGATCTGTTCACGTAATAGGTGACGGTGAGGGAGATCTACGAGGACCCTCGTCGCCTCTACGTAGTAGAGGACTTGGCATGCGGTGGAGAGTTGCTTGAACGTCTTGCATCTCGCGGAGAATATTCTGAGAGGGATGCTGCAAAAGCAGCACGAGATGCACTGGCAGCACTCGAGGTATGAATATCAACAGAGTCGAGATCAGTTTTTGTATCGTGAACATGTTACACGAGTAAATCATCCTTGTTTCTATTTGAATTTTAGTACATTCACGGGATGGGTGTTTGCCACGGAAGTGTACGTCCTGAAAAGTTGCTTTATGCTAGCGAACACGAGAATTCTCGTCTACTGCTTACCAGCATGGGAATCTCCAAGTTTTTGCCAAACAGCTACAACACATTGTATTGCGGTACGCCTTGTACAGAAAATATGCGTTCCTTCGTTAAATCCGCAACGAGATTACGTCCATGATTACGTCTTTTATTTCGTGTACTACACACAAGCCCGTATAATCAAATTTGTATGGATTTTGTGATTTCAGCGCCGGAAGTCATGAACACGAGCACTATTTGTCCTGCGGCTGACGTTTGGAGTCTCGGAGTTATCATTTACATAATGTATTAAACATTTTCCTTTATTTTCGCAATATATAGTTGAAGTGTTTATTCATATTATTAAGGATGAGTTCATCGTCATATCTAGCGGGTCTATTGACTTTCAGGTTGTGCGGTTTTGAGCCATTTCGGGAAACACGAGAAACTTTATTTCCATCTCCGTATTGGGATGACAAAACCGACGAAGCAAAAGATCTAATCACTGAGGTACTTGAATTTGGCAACTGCGTTGTATTTTTTGTATTATTACTTAACAATGAGATATTTCAGCTTATGCAAGAGTGTGCAGAGAAACGACCTACAGCGAGGGATCTTTTAAAAAACGTTTGGATCTGCGGAGAAATAAATGCAGAGCGCTCTATAATTGATGCAGCCAAACATCTTCGAGAATTCAACGCTCGTCGAAAATTTAAGGTATTTCACAAGTGCTACTAGATGGTGAAAACTCACGAATAAAAGTGAATTATTCTTTTAGGCCGCAACACTTGCCGTGAGAGCTACATATCGTGCAATTGCGCTTTCCCATTTCCATCGAGAAATAACTGAAATAGCAAAATAAGTTTAATTTGCGCTGACTTGGAGCTCGACATGAAGAATGAACTGATATTGTCACTGAGGTCTATGAAATCCCAAGTTAAGAAAATGATTTTCGAACAGGCTTGATTATAAAGAAATAAGGAGTCCTGTAATCTTACAAATCCTACAGTTCACGACATAACAAGGTAATAGCTGCTTCGACTCACAGCTGGCAGCACTCTAGATGTTGCTCCAGTACATCAGACTTGCGCGACACCGAACACACGTGAATACCTAGTCTATTTATCTTCAGTCAACAAAACTGCTTTGATGAACATTTGATGTTGTGCTCCCTCAGTAAAGTTTACTGCGCCATCTCTGAACTATTTCACGAAACAGCAATATAAAATCAATATGCAGATACCAATTGAGAAATATCGTGGACATGAAACTGTATCCCTAAAGACAAGGAATACTATTGTTTTAGGACCCGCACTTTTGTGAAATAAATTTGAACATTGCGTGCTCCAATCTACTGTTATTAGGTGTCCTATTTATAATCTATTGTATTATATAGTATTAGCTTCCAATGTGTAGAGGCTACTGCGTATATCAGCTACCCACCCATCAAGAAAGTCATACGAATGAAAACAGTTTTCAAGAAAGTGCAGCTGTCGATACTTCCACAGTTAAGGTACACTGCAGTAGCTCGTCGAATTTGTAAATGAATAAATTTTTTTTTTAAACACAATTATGCAGATGCTTTGATGATCTGTAAAGACAGAATATTTTCTCAACAGCATATTCTGCCAGTCGCAAAGTCGCAACCCTTACGACTTCTATTGTCGCAGAACCTGTTGTGGGGATTTCTCGCACCCTTCAGCCTTCTTCCTCGCCACCCACCCTTGGATTCTCTCTTTCTCTATTCCGCACAGCCTCTCTCGAAGAAAGTATGTAGCGTGTATGCCAGATAGATAGGTAGTATAGGACGACAGGTAGCCAAGCAGATAGGCAGGCAGCCTGGTAGAGTAGCAGAAGGGTGGACAAGGAGGGTAGTCGGGTACGTTGGGCTTTGGCTGGATGCCACTGAGCTTGCGCAACAGGACAGGATGCTCTGGGTGATTCGCGAGGCTCAGACCTCGCCACTCAGATTCGTTTCGCAAGCTCGTCGCGACTCAAAGTCAAAATACCGCGACCATGAGATCAGTCACCCATAATGGGACACCACCATCCCTAATACGAAATCAATCACGGAAGTTCCTAGTTTACGTCAATCTGAATTCAAAGCTTTTTGTTACATTTTTGCTCAAATATTAATTGACTCGTAAAAAATTACTTCGTCAAGGAACGAGATAGTAAAAATTACGACTGCTTATTTGACAGGGTGAAAGAGGGCAAAAGAGAAGAGGCGTGCAAGGCGAAACAGAGAGGATATAGAAAAAGATAGTATATGTTATAGAAAGAGAGAAAAGTTGAGGTGAGAAAAGTGCAGGTGTTGTACAAAGTTCCACTCCACCCTTCGTTTTTATCGTTCAAACATTATTTTATACTGTATGTAATGTCTCACGTATCTCATTAGTACCTAAATTGTGCTTCTTCGGTATTTGATGTTTATTTCCACATAAAATACGAGGCATCGCGATTCAAACATTTTGCAGTCATTGAAATATTTCTAACAGTGATTGACAGGACGCCGATGCAAAGATCTTTAGTGTCAACTTGTGTAACTTTGCCATTTCTGTGAAAAAATTGCACATGATATCATGAGCTGCTAATTAGTTTTAGCTTTTACTTTTAGCTTATTCATTCCAAATCCATCAAATACGTATCAGCATTCATTACCATTAAGTAATGTGTCATGAATTGTATCTGTATAATTCTGCAGATAATGTTTCCTCAAGTTAAACAGAGCGTGATCCCGAGGGTTAAGTGCGTCATGTACATTTAGAAAATTGTGTTTAAGTTGCAACTCCAAAGTTTGAAATGGTAATATTCTGCAGATAGAATTTTGTTCAATCGATATAAAAAAGGAGTATTTTTTTCTTGTTCAATGATCAAATGATTTAAGGAGTATTATTATGCGTTCGTGATTAAATGATTCAAAATTGAGGTAGCATCCTGTTTGTTGTTAATTAAACCTGAGGCGCGCTTTCCATTGTAGTCAGTTTGAGAACATTAAGCACGCGACGAAAGACGACAATAGAAATCATCGTTTTCGACGGCTCTTTTCCTTATACTCCAGTGGAGATTATATTTGCTTAAGGGTGGAGATCCTTTAAAACGAGTCACATATTCACAGGATCTGAAAAGTCATCCTTATGAGGTGGAAATTCCTCAGAGGCTCTGAAACATTCGGAAGCTCCTAATAATTCTGTGAATTCGAAGTACTATCGGCGGGTCGCATTACTTTCAACCAACCTCTTAATAAAGCAGTTGAATTAAATTTGATCCTAAAAGTTTTCTCATTTAAAACTCTTTGACTGATATTTTTTTCCTTCAATTTGTGAGCGTAGAACGAATCAGTGGATGAGTGTACCTGCTACAAATTTTATGATTCGAGTTATCAGGGAATCGTGATTGTACAATAAAATATGGCTCGTAATAATCTTGATAGGATGCTCATGGTTTTTAATACCATCCTACCATATACAAGGTAATTCGGACAATCAATTTTTCCACGTCGCCCATAATAAAAAACAAAAAAGAGAAACTACCGTGTCTTGGAAAAGTCGACTGATCATGCTCAGCCCTAAGATGCAAAGAACTGGTAAGTCCTGCAAACTTTACTTACAGCTTTCCCGTTGGTCGTCTCCCTTTCTTTATAAATGCGTTTACTGATTTTTTGCTTTTCCTGCTTGATTTTTCTCTTATTATACATTCCACTCCACACATCTGACTAGTTTGTTAATTACCAAATATTGTTGATATCGGTATCTTCTTTATTTCTATATTGAGTGACGAGAATAAATTCCTAATTGAAGTATCTAACTGTCTACCATGTACGATTTGCGATAATTTTTCGATTAAACGATGCTTCTATGTAAGCTCCTGCAAAGTGGATGTATATGTATAGACATTGTATTAATTCACGTAAATAATCATCTTCTTTAATGTATATTTTCAGTGAGAGTAAACGATTCTCAGCTGGTGATGCTTTCCGAGAGGGCGAAATATGACCACTCACTTGCTGGACATTTGCATAAGCGAACTGCTGATTCTGCCAAGTGGCAACTACGTTGGTTTGTCCTTTATCAGGTGCATAATCATCAAGAGTGACATCGTTCTCGTGTTTCTATAGCTTATGTTAGCAGTTTTGGTCTGAAAAACCTTCCATTCTCAAGCAAAAAGTAAAACGTCTTTATTTCCCTTTTTTATTCTCTCATTATTTCTTATTCCATTGAGAAGGGAACGGGACTATTTCTATTGTTCTACGTTCACTGTAATATAACTTGTAACATTGCCCACATTTTTCATCAGAGAAAGAAAACTTTTGCTCCTGTTTCCAAGCTACTTAGAATTAATAAAAGCAATCAAAGAAAAATATATTAATCAAATTGATGCCTTCCAGAATATGCTCTTTTACTACGAAAGCGACGCTTGCTCGCGTCCCAGCGGTGTCGTCCTCCTTGAGGGCTGCTACTGTGATCGCCTTATCACCGCGAAGGGCAAGGAGCTCGATAATCAAGTAAGAGCACTTGATATTCTTTTACACAATTCATTTGCACTGCATGAAAACTCGGCAGAATAAAGACAGAGAAACAGATAAGATTCAAAGTGTAAAATTGAAAGGTTCTTTTATCAGTGATAATAAGAATGTAAGGAAAGAAGATTCGTGGCATAGGGCAATACGGATATCATGACATGCAGCACACGTGCGAATTAGAATCCGAACTCATTACTGAATTATTGCATTCTTTTCTCTTCTCATAGGTATCTGAGGCTTGCAAAATATTTGAATCATCCTTGATGTTCAGCCACTCTTTTTATTCCAGCATGACTGAATATTTTAGAACAATGGTTGGTCCCTCTTGAGTGGCATTTAAAAATTTGCAAGCTGAAATAAAGTCTGTGCCAAAAAGACGAAAGACCAGAAAGAGTAGAAACTTGTGGAAAATGAAGACAGTGTGGAATGGGAATCTAATGCAAAAAGTTGATCCCGCTCAAACGGCCTGTGGTCCTCCTGGGACTTAAACTTTTAATTAACAATGCCCCTACTCCTCGAAGAATCACGTAATCGCTTACAATTAAGAAAGTATTTTTTTCGCATCGGGGCTCCTTTTGTCTTGACGAACCTTGGCCTATCGATCGGTGTCGGTAGAAAAAACCTTCTCGTCAGGTTATTCCCTGCTTCTACCTAATCATCTAATCTGACGTAGGCATTCATTGGAACCAATCGATGCTGTCAGGACGACACTTTTGCCATAGCATTATACTTCCGATTTAATATAAACCGGCAAACAATCGGAAGCTGCTCTATTGAGAGGCTATCGATTTTTGTAAAGGTGCTTTTCGACGAGACTTGAACATTGCTGTTTCCATGGCTTGAGCATTTATTACACAAGTCGAACTTGCAGACTAGCTAGAATCAGTAGCAGATTTTAGTTCGATTCGCAGTAATTCTTCTAAAACGAAGCTATATCATTTGGACACATAACTCTGCATTTATATAGAATTTGAGCAGAGTGGTACCTCGCATTATAATACGTTTAATGTTAGGGAAAAATAAAAATGAATTTACAAAAGGCGGTTCACTGCGCATTCGATGAGAAATTCCACCTTGGAACCACACGATCAATGCTTCTGTATGATTTCAGCCGGTATCATAGCCGATTATTTTCACGTTACGATAAACGTATATTAAAACCGACAGACCGTCGCTATCACCACACCGTCATCGTTTATCATCAGAACGTCATTGACGCGTTTGATTAATAGTTTCGCTGGGTGAATATTCACTGATCAACTTTTGTGTATGTTAGGAATCGCATCTTTTGCGAGAACTTAAGAAAGCAGTAAACGATTTAAAATTATTTTTAACTGGAAATTACCATATATGACAGAATGACCATATTGCATGCGGTGAAAAATATCGCTGCTGGTCGTGTTTTCATGTACGATTTATTTCTCTGTGTAGGTAGCAGAATAATTGAATCGTTAAATGTTTTGCATGTATGTGTCTGGTACGTGAACCTGTTGCACAGATTCAGATATCGTGATTGCCGTGTCATGCGATAATACTGAAATCTCGTAGCTTGCATTTTTCATTCCATGAGATACGCTTTCAGTTAATGAAACATTTGGCCACTACATTACGAAGAATCTTTATAAGTACTTTAAGCTGTTCTATCGTTTCTTCTTTTTCCTTTTTTTCCTCTTTTTTGAGTACGCAACTTCCATTTTTCGAGGTGCAGCCTTTCTTTGCCTCACAATCAACCTCCTTAATTTGTCCGTAAAAGTGAGGGAGACTTTTACGATAGACGAGGAAAAATAGCCGAACGCTTTTCGGAAAATTTTGCAACTGCTTAACATGTAACGTTGACCTGCGAATCTTAATTCGGATCGGTGTGAGAGTCTGAGAATAACTTTTCACTTATTGAAATTGAAGTTGGACACTGCTCGCATTCTGCTGCACGTTTATTAATCAATAATTCCGAGTTAATTTCCCAGGAACGTTGCCTTGGGGAAAACAACAGTCCGTTCGTAACATTATTATATTGCGCCGTAACATTTGAAAACGCCTCTAATCAACTGTCCGTGAAGATTAAACTAATTAATGTATGTAGAAAAACAAAGATAGTGACGGTCTGTGGGTCCAAAGACTGGGAACGAGTGAGGGGGTAGACAATAGCAAGAAACGTGATAATACAGTCAAGAAAATTAGAAAGAGGGCGTCGAAAAGAATGTAGAAGGAATGCGCTTATTTCTGAATTTTTCAGGAGCTCGAATAACTCACGTGACTGGATTAGCTGCGAAAGTTATAATTGCGTCCTACGGAGTCCTGTGTTCCCTGAATACACATGGTGCGTCAAAAACCTTAGACCAAAATGAATTTTTCAAGTTAGCTAGAGGCAATATGAAAAGTTGAACTGACCTAATTATCTATACACTGACTAACTGCTCACCTTGCCTCACTCGTGGAACAACTCGTATTGTATCTAAGTGCGCCCTGTATGCAGCTCTATAATAATGCCTGTAATCCAATTAGGCTGCACCGTAAATTCTCTCAATTTCCACAATCAGGAATCAAGAGAGAAACTATAGATAGTAAAATATTCGTCAAGAAGATTACTTGTAATTATCCTGAGCTTGGAATCTTACTGCTGTGTAAAAAAGATGATCAGGAGGATAGAGAAAAAGAGCGTACAGTGTAGAGTAAGCTTTGCCAGGACAGTAGTACATCCGAGTTTTCTGTCTATATTGTCTGATACGTGTTCTGGAGGTAGCTGCGTGCGTGGGAGAATATACCAAAGAGAAAGAGCATGTATGTATGTTGGTGTCGTCATGGAATATGAGTTTAATACATGTTACGATGGAACGAGTATTCTTGAAAACAAAGAAGACTCGTCGATGATCGCGGGAGTTGCTGAGGTGGTTGAGTTGGATGTGGTAGGGAAGGAACAGGGGGTAGTACCGACCTATACAAAAGCTTTAGCTCGGAGTCAGGACAGGTAGGGTGGTGCGTAGAGGAAGGTAGTAGCAGGGATGTCAGCCAGGAGCAGTGATCTGGCTACATAGCCAGCAAGCGAATAACCATGTAGGCAGATAGCCTACATAGCCTAGATAGATTCTAGGCTAGGCAATCTATCAGGCATTGCTGCCTGTTGCCGTTCTCGAGGAAGATCTCCTTCCTTTTGCTACTTCTCTTTTTTTTTCATTTTGTCTTGCAGGTTCTCTCGTGTTCTCAATTTCTCTTGCGCTCACACGTTCGATTTCCCTGACTTTGACAATTTTAGATTTCACTACTACTTGGCAAGCAGCATACCATCGGGGAGATGAATCGATTCTTCTTCGCGCTAAAAATAGTTATCTCCTATAACGGAAAACTCTTGCATTCTTATACTCTTCTATTTGGGTAGCGTCCGAGAGGTCCTGGATCACTTGACAATCGGATACAATCATTTCACTTTTGGTTTATAGAATCTTCCAAGATCGATAGTCTTCCGAATTATTGCTCTGTTACTGAAAATTAATTGACGCAATCAAGTTAATATTTCGAAGAGCTTCGAAAGCCCAATTTTAATATGTTTAGAATAGAGATAATGTTCTGTCTTGATCTATTTTTATCCTCCTATTCTCTTCATATCGTAGCTTTTCTTGTTGGTAGCATTGCAGTTACTGGTTAATGCTTCATACTGCATTCCCAATATTAGTAACGAGCAATATTTTACGCCATTTTTCTACGATTCCTATATTCTTTTACGCCTCTTCTATTTGTCAGTTTACTGTCGTGAAAAATGTACATCGGGTATTTGGCACAGCACTCTTTTTCAGGGTTGCGCCTTCTCGAAATTTAGGAGAATTCACGTTTATTCCTTTTATCCGTTTATTATATAATTCCGTTTATTACGTTTATCCCAGAAAAGATTAAAGCAATAAAGCGTTGTCCAGGTATGGAAGGACATTAAAAGTACAACGGTTCCCATCACCGAATATTCTACGATTCCTGAAAGCAGTGCCCTGCAGTGCTCGAACTCTCTGCACGACCCAATAAGGGAATACAGACACTTCCTGAAGGGAGTGGAGGACTGTCTAAATATAGGTCAAGGCCCTCTGTCCTCGGGATGGGATCGATTTTTCGGAAGTCCCGCGTGGGTTGCTGCGTCGTTGCTTCGTTGCCTCGTTGGTCCTTTGCGTAGAACATGAATTTCACGTCAACTAACGGCATATGACTATTGGTATCTTCCAAGAATTTGAATAGGCTTCAGTTTCGTTCCTGGGATAGCATTTACTCATCTTCTGTATTTCTGCAGACTTTCGTCTACGTGTCTACGTATAATTGCATAGGTACATCCGTTATTTACAGCTTTTACTATCCGACTCTGTTGTACTATAGGCATTGATTACGAATTAATATCGTTGGGACTATTTCCATCTGTATTGGATCTTTTTCGGTTCCAGCACTGCTTCGCAATATCTTACAGAAGAGAAAATCAGCGGCAATACGAGTTGAAAGCAGCCACAGAAACTGATTGTAGGACATGGATCGATTCGATAAGAGAAGCTAGGTAAGTGCTAATTCGGCAGCGATCTAGCTTTAACGATTATGGTATTATTAATGATCGTGTGGGATGCTCTCTACTTCGAAGAATAAATATTCTTTGCGTAATGTAATCGTATTAGGTAGATATGAGACACAAAGGTCCTGCAGAAATATATATATTACCATCATATTATCGACTTAAATTCATGGGCCTATGGAATGTTGCACGGTAAACATAGCATGAGGCTATACAGTATTTCACAGTAGACCTGTACGGGTCGAATGATAATTAAGATATTAGTTTTTCATTTATTCCTATGGTTACAGTTTCAACAAGCTGCTTTTACAAAAAGAAGAGCTCGAGCAGAAACACTTGCATCTATTGCAAATCGTCGAGAGCGAAAAAACTGCAAAATGGCAGTACACTCAGCAATGCGAAGAACTCGCTTCAGAAATAAAGAAACTTCGAGCGGAGGTTAGTAAGAATAGATGTTATCGGATTAGGCTTGTTAGTTCTTGTAATTGACGGAAAGCAGTTCATGCAAGTGGAGCAGAAAAGAAATTTTAGGCAATTTAAGACACCTAGGATATTTAGGATAAGGAAGCGAGGCATTCAGGTTTCACTTTAAATTGATCGTATTAACAACCCGTCTTTTGATAGCTGTGCACCTTGAAGAAGGAGCTACGGCCACATGCTATGACACCTGCTGCCTATTCAACTCCTAATGGCAGTCACGGAGCCTTAAGAACACTATGCCAGGGTGTAGGCTCTACCACCCCCAGTACCATACAGCAGACTACGGGAATGATAGGGGCAGTCGGTGGTGCTTCTATCCCTAGTTCCCTAGTTGGCGGCACCATTGGTACGCCGGGCCTCAGGGGAATTTCAGAGGGTTCGATTGAGATGCGGAAGATTAAGAAAGTTCAAAGCTTTTTTAGAGGGTGGCTTTGTCGGCGACGATGGAAACAAATCGTCGAGCAATACATCAAGAGTCCACATGCAGAAAGTATGCGGAAAAGAAACAGGTATGCAGAATTCATATGTCATAGCCTTTATGTCCGTTTAAGAAAATTGAAGAAATCTTGTTAAATGTTATAAAGAAAAGAACGCGCTGGAGCGTCGTTACCCTACGAAATATGTCAGGCACTATTTAGGCATGTGTAAATTTAATGAGAATTCGATAACATTATTATATGTATTACTGTTCTGATATAAAATTGTCTGTGGTTGAGTTGAGAAAAGTCCTAGGGCATCTGAAGTCTCAATAGGAAAGTAGCAAAGATCAAAGTCCTTATGGAATATTAATATGTACGATTGAAAAATATGTTTAATCAGCTTAGTCTTCCAAATGGTGGAAGCCGAGGAAGAATATACCGAGCAAATGGAAGTTTTGGTAAGCTGCTTCTTGAGACCATTCAAGATGGCAGCAAGCTCGAAGAAGCCTCCTTGTAGCCACGAGGACGTGAATAGCATCTTCCTAAACAGCGAAACCGTTCTCTTTCTCCATCAAATATTCCTAAAGGGTTTAACATCTCGCATGGAAAGTTGGCCAACTCTGGTTTTAGGTCTGTATTTTTAGGCAATGAGCTTCATTGATTCTTGAACCAAATGCTACTGGAGTGAACGCAAAGTAAATAACTAAACCTTCCTTGACGTATTTTCAGGCGATCTCTTCGACATGCTCTTACCGATGCTCGCGATCTATCAGGAATATGTGCGCAATCATCACTACAGCTTACAAGTGCTGACCGAGTGCAAACAATCCTCTCCGTCATTTGCCGCTCTCTTAACTCGACTCGAAAACAAGACTGCCTGTCACGGTCGTTCTTTGGAGACCTTCCTCACTTACCCCATGCATCAGGTAACCTAATTTATTTCCAATACCTTGCACGTCTTTGCTGCTACGACGATTTCCTAATTATGCTCGGAAAGTATATCAATATCCCAGTATCCGGTTGCAGCTTTAAAGGGTACCCGGATATTGAATTTCTCATGCTATAAAAAAGACGGTAATTTTGTGAGAACGCACTACATCCATTTACCTCCTTCGTATTGAAATCTGCATAAACTCAGCCGTGACTGAGGGTTAATAACGAGAGGCGATTCGAAAAGTCTATCAATTATTCAGTACCTTCGCATGGAAACCTCGTAACGTCACGACTGAACTTGAACAGGCGTTCATCTTACGTTATTGTAGATCTAATCCAGTGAATTAATATATACCATTGAACTTTTAGATCCCAAGATACATAATAACGCTCCACGAATTATTGGCGCATACACCTCATGATCATGTTGAGCGGAAGAGTCTTCAGAACGCAAGACAACAGCTTGAAGATTTATCGAGGCAAATGCATGATGAGGTATGTAATTGTCAACTAATTTAAACTCCAATTTCAATGTTACTCATTTTCTTAACGAAATGCTAAATAATATTATTTCCACTGTTAGGTCAGTGAGACGGAAAATCTAAGAAAAAACTTGGCTGTCGAGCGAATGATCGTCGAGGGATGCGATATATTGTTGGATGTTAATCAAGTTTTCGTCAGGCAGGGTAAGTTGAAAAGATTTCATGTAACACCGAAAAGTGATATTCTCTAATTGACAGGAATAGAATACCACGAATCCAAACAAACTCCTATTGAACTTGATTAAGATTGTCGATAATCGAAGCTTACTCTGCTATTTCTGCTCACAATTGCCAATCCCATAGGAGATAAGTAAGAAAGTTGATAGATAAATAATGGCTAGCAGATATTTTGCACGAAAGCTTTCCACGGTCGGTAAAAGTCAATTTTGCTCTAGCAGGTAGACGTTGCATAGAAGAAGGTTCTTGGAAAATGTGAAGTAAACGTTACGCAAGCGCAGTTCTTGCTATTGCGTGGAATCGATGCTTCGTATAGATACACCTACACAGATATCTTGACTAGCAATGTGGCATCGAACCTTGGTGCTTCTGCGCGGTAATAAGTTCCAAGCAGGGCCGAACTGATCGGAACATTTGGAACTGCATTCAGGCATGGCTGATATTTTTTACATCGTGCAGTAAGGGACTGTTACGTCTTTTGTAACAACATCGAAATGGCTTTTTTGAGATTCCTTAAATCTTCCTTGGGAATTACAAGTCGTGTGTCGTCTTGGATCATCTGAATGCTATGAACGAAACTATGCAGGGGTGTGCGACTGGGCACTAGCACCCCATGATCTACGTTCCTGTCGAATACATGCACGATATCACATCACATGGCCGCCACACAAACCTCCCTCCCTATGTTAGTGACGCTGCCGTTACAGCCGATGCTAACGTCAACGCCGGTACCCATAGTATTCCCGCCCTACATTAAATACTGTGAATTGTTTACGTGTTGCTTTCTGAATTCGAGTGGTCATTGTACCCTGTTATCTTCATGAACATGCTTGTGAAAGTTCCTTTGAAGTTTAAGATGGTAGAGTGTCGTGAAGCCAATCAGACGCGGCCAGGGGCGGGGGTTGGTGTTTCGTAGTGGTTGGCATACTCATTTCCAGCGTCTATTGATTGATCATAGTGAGTGCTAAATCGTGGAAGTGAAAAATTGATGATAACAAAACCTTATCATAGTTAAAATTTTGATATTTAAAGAATGTTTTTCGAGATTCTTCTTGAAATATAGAATCATGAGCAGAGCAATCTCGACTAATTGTAAGAACATTATTATAGTGCTTCTACTTCAACTACCTATTCAATGATGGGATGCAAAATAGTGTTAGCATTCTGCTGAAAGAAATCACATTGAATGTAGGCTCGTTTTTAAAAAAATCATTCCTTACGTCTATGGATTTCTAAAACACTATGACATCTGGTAGATTAAGTCTAGCAATTATTCAAGTATATTGACTGCGTTCCAGGTATTCCTCCCTTTTTACTTTAAATCGTGTGACGAGTATATTTCATTCGATTTCAGGTGCGCTTGTTCAAATTCTGGATAAACCTCGGGGAGCACGTAGCAGACTGAGTGCAACTTTTGGAGGTAAAGGTGCTGGAGACAAGGAAGCTCTCAGGCAGTGCTTCCTGTTTTCAAATCATTTAATACTCACGACGCGTCAGTCGGACGACGATGGTCGTCTGAATCTTGTTCCACAAATTGGAAAGATACCACTTTCTGATGCAGTACTTATAGAAGATCCGAGCGACCAAAGTGTCGCAGATGATGACGGTATGAATAATCTTTAATAAATATCTCTTTCCTTAATGTTCTCAATCTTTGTTCTTGTGCATTTGGCGCACTACTGTCACCAGGGATTTCGTAGCGAGGTAGAATAGTGATCGTCAATCGTTTCTAGAACTGTCAGTATGTTCGATGTCCAGTGGGATTAGTGAAAGCAGTGGCAGCGGAAGCGGAAGTGGTAGCGCGCAGCTTCAAAATCGTGATTTTAAAATAATCCTCGACGTAAAGTCTGGTGGAACGCAGGTCTTCGTTCACCTAGTGGCGCCTACAATGCAGGTGAGTTGAATGAGAAGTGGTGTCAAGACGATACAGAAAAGAGCGGAGATGCACTTGGCTTCCAGGAAAAAGCGGCGTGGATAAGCGACATTAGCCAGTGTATGGATAACGTTCATTTCAACGATCTTCTTCACGGGTTGCTTCCGGACACGAGTTCTGTTACGATGCCACAATCAATTAGAAATGACCCAAAGCTCTTTAAGGACGATGTTGACATCAGATTTAGTCGGACGTTGAATTCCTGTAAAGTCCCACAGATACGTTATGCCACTCCTGAACGACTTCTTCAAAGACTCACCGATCTACGATTTTTGAGCATCGATTTTCTCAATACGTTTCTCTTGACTTATCGCGTATTCACCGACGGCGTTACTGTATTGGAGGCATTAAAAAGGGTTTTCTATGACGCGGAACCACCTGATGCCCAGATGCCCAGTGGCTCACTAATGTAAGAACTAGCCCCAAATCTCTAATGATTAAATTTATTTTAACATTATTGTAATCAAAACTACCCATTCCTATTTTCAGATCTTTGGATGTTCTTGCTAGCGTACCCGGTGACAGTGCACACCACAGTGACGATCGCAGAAGGAGTAGTTTCTCACCAAGAAGGACTAGTGGTGCTAGCTCTGTATCTGGTAAGATATCCAAAATAATAATCCTTTGTACTCGTACTGTTATCGTTTATTGGTAAATGTTTGAATGGATATAAAGGTGTAAGTGGTGAAAGTAATATTTTAATTACCAGATTGATCGATGTAGATAATCTTACGTTCCCAATTTTTCGCCGCTGCTGTGCGAGACTGGACAAATTCATTCAAATTGGCAAAGAAATGCGAGACAACGGATTTGTTTTTATTTGCTTCGATTTATCGCTATCCCCACTGTTCGCACTCTCTTGAGTCATTCTTATTTTATCCAGTTTTTTATGAAGTTAGGTGATATTTGTGTAATTGTGCCACGTATAGGATATGGATCGGAGGTGAGCGATAGTCGGGATGCCCGCAGTCACAGTGCATACGAATCCAACATTGGTGCACTAACGCCCAACTCAAAGGCCTACTGGCGCTCTGGCTACCGGAAGTGTGAGCTTTCTTGGCACTATTTTTTTCAATGCGACTCACGCAATTCTCATTCGTCGTTTAGGCTAGGCTCACATGCGATCTCATTAAGAATTAAGAATCTCTTCGTAATCATGTCGTCGAGCAACGACTGCTCTTAACTCTTCACTTCGACTACATATGACACGCCGCACATTGCTTCTGCTATCATCATGTATCATCATTTAGATGGTCACCTGTTTGTACACAAATAACAGCGACAATCTGAAGATTTATGTTTTCATTTTATTTTCATTGGCTATAGGTAACCAATCTATAATTGTGCGAATAGGGCAATCTCTAATGCATGTTCTCGTGAACACTTAATCCACTGAAAACTAGTCTGTCCAGTAAAAATTAATATATTAAATCATTAATATCAATCACAAATCTTGATATTAATATCAAGATTCTTAGTCATTTTTCATAGGCTAGAATCCTCAGAGTATTGATAACGCCTTACATTGTTTGGGACAATTTAGTGGAAGAAGAGCAACAATTGGATTTAATCTCGGAAGCACCCATAATAGTCCAGCAGTCCCCAGGACCTTCTTCTGGCCGACAGTCACCAGCAACATCTCGTCGTATTGGCATTCGTGTCGATAATAACGCACAGGATGATAGATGTCACTTGACGATTCCAAGGGTGATACCCGTATCATCCACTGCAGAAACTTTGACGGGTATAACTCTTCACGAAAAGAAAAGTTACTTTCTCTGATAAATTTTCAACTAATTGGTGCAATATTCCTAAAATTCGCCGAATGCTTGCAGACATGACAGTGATCAGCGCATGTTCCCCTTCAAGCAATCACAGTTCTGTGACTCTGATTGGCTCGACTGGTTCCGGATCGGGCTCGGGCTCTGGGTCCGGATCAGATCAGGGTCCTCAAGATGGAGGAGGTGGTACATACTCGCAATCCACGTTAGAGACTACAGATACACCAATCGCCATTGAAACACGTTCCAAAGATGGTTCGTAAAAACACACCAGTCGAAATACACTTGTATCTTAATCTCTCTTGATTGGTACCAATTCCAATGTGTTCTTCCGTGACTCCTTGGCTGTTCTTACAGAAGTTCAGTTCGTCTATGATCATCCGGAAACACCCTCGCATAAATCTTCATCTGATTGGATGCTCGCGAGGTCTCAGCGGCGTTCCTCTCGTGGAAGACGTCTCGACTCTGACAAGGAGGAATCTTGGACGGATGGCGAGAACACTCCGCCAGCCATTCCTTCATCTGGCACTGCTGAACTGTTTCAACAGCATAGCCGTCATGGCAATTATCATGAACATCATTCGATGGAACACAGACAATCTATCGCATCTGCACCGGCTACAGCTATGAGGAGTGGTTCAATCTCTACAATACCGGGGGTTCGTTTTGCTGACCATGGAGTTTCTATGAAATCTACCATATCCTTGTGTAGCTCTTTTACAAAGACTTGATTAAATTGCAGAATTACTGGGCAGCAAGACGCTCAATACAAGAGAATGAGATGTGCTCAGCATCGCAACAATCGAATTTCCAGCACGATTCTCAGCAAGTTTCCAGCAAGGCAGGAGTAGTTGTTACAAGTTTCCGACAGAGTCATCGAAGGTCGGTTTACACGGGCACTTTGGGCCTCAGATTGTCAATTTGTATTAAACCATAACCAAAAAAAAGATATAGAGATAGTAGGAGATATGCGTTGTTCAAGCGAGTCCTTACATGATCTCCATGTCTTAAAGTCTACGTTTATACAAAAATGTATCCATTTCATTGGATAATATCGCTATTGAATGTTAAGTGTATTATAAAATCCATAAACGTTTCTCACCTCTCGTTGGCATGGATGCTTCTTTTCGGTATAATACTCAACCTTCGTTTCATCTATTCACTTTTACTCTCGACTTCTTTTTTCTATCTCGATTTCCCTCCCTGCAAAATTCGTTGCTTCTTTACTCGAAACCATTGGATAGAACTACTACTCCAATTTTCATATTGGCAGTACGCATTAATCTGTCGAAAAATTTAGATTTTCTTGACAAGGTACTGGTTCGAATTGGAATACTGTCAATTTTTGAGATACTGGCTAATGCTTTTCTCGTTCTCTCCGATTAAAGTGTGTTTCGTGTGTTGTTTTTGCGTCATTTATAGCATTGGACTCGAGCCTCTATGGTAAGTACAAGCATCCTTTAGTACGTAGTCCCATGTGGCGTAAAAAGTATTATCTATTGCTTGATGCTTGTTTGTCGCACTTCGAATTGAGTCACGCTTTTTTACGATATCATGTTGAACCATTCTAGAAATCATTACTGCTTCCTCACCACCCTAAGAAGAATGCTTTTGAGTGGCTTGACTCTTTCCTTCGTTTGTCCTATCAAGCGCGGTCATATAAAGCTATAAATTTTCGTTTTGATGAGACGGAAATGTTTTCAGCAGTATGAACGACGAGTGCTTCTTCGTGTGTGCGTTTACACACCCACTTCCTGTTGGTAACATGCAAACTATCTACCTAGAAATTTGTTGCATATGATAACAGGGCAGGCTATATACTATTCCAACCTTATAACGTAGAGGATTCGTGCACCTTAGAATTCAAATTAGATTGGGGCAGGTCAATGGGCTGCAAACGGTGATCTGCAAGAAGATGCTCGGCTAATGATAAAAACAAGTTTCAGTTTATTAATATATGAATGATCAATATATAGATAGTAGCTTGTAGCATAGCCGCACATAAGATGTATGATGTGAGGCACAAATGCATCAAAAGATTCAAAAGAGTTGATTAAGCAGATTAATATTTTATGCCTTTGGCGGCACCAAATAAAGCAGTTTGTGGTGACTTAGCAAAAATGAATGCGTAATCAGCTACAGGGCTTTAGAATAAAACTGAATTATAATGTACTAACCATCTTTGCATCTGACTATCTAGGAGTAGTACATCAACTGCAGCAGCGGCATTTGCAATTGCTACGTCTGCCTCCAGCAATCCTCCTGACAAAGCTCCAGGGCGGTGCAGTTTAAGCGATGTTAGCGGACGCAGTGGCTCTTGCCGTGATAAGAACAGACGCAAGGAATCCGTAATGTCAACTGCTGCAACGATGAGGGTTCTAAACGTTCTTAGGCATTGGGTCTCGAAACATGCACAAGACTTCGAGCTGGACCAAAAATTGAAAAATCTTACTATCGAGTTTCTCGAAGACATCATATACAGCCCAAATCTTTTGCCAGCTGAACATAAGGCTGCTAGTCAACTGCTGAGGCTCATCACCAAGGAGGAATCTGAAAACAACAAAGCTGACTTAAAGAAATTGCTTACTCCACCAACAGTAAGACTAAACCAATTTTATGAATGACTTATTTATCCTAGAGTTGTAATATTGCCCTTTTGGTTCACCCAGACGCAGAGCAAGGAGAGCATCGAAACTCTATCGGCACTCGAAATTGCGGAACAGATGACTTATCTGGATCATCAAATTTTTATATCTATTGCCAGCGAGTGAGTATTTGAGATCTAAGCTCACGCAATAGAATTTGTTCAGGGGAATGTATCTCTTTTGTTTTCCGTTAAATGCAGAGAGTTTCTTGGACAAGCATGGATGAAGACGGACAAGGCGACAAGAGCACCACATATTATTCTCATGACAAAGAGATTTAACGAAGTCTCGCAGCTTGTAGTGTCAGAAATTGTGAGACGATCAAATATGTCCTCAAGGGTCGCCGCCATTGAAAAGTGGGCAGCGGTTGCTGATATAAGTAGAGTTTTGCACAATTACAACGGAGTACTACAAATATGCGCTGCGTTCACAAACAGCAGTGTCTACAGGTTAAAGAAAACTTGGGAGAAAGTATCGAAAACGGTAAGATCACTAAATAAATGCCGTGCATATAATAATCAATAATGTACGATCCAATATGGAACTGGAAAACCTTCTTCAGACAAAGCAAACAATCGAGAGGCTTCAGAATATCGTATCGTCAGATGGCCGCTTTAGAAACTTAAGAGATGCATTGCATCGCTGCGATCCACCGTGCATCCCTTATCTAGGTCTCTATCTGACGGATCTCTCATTCATAGAGGAAGGAACACCGAATTTCACCGAGGATGGTCTACTTAACTTTTCGAAAATGCGAATGGTCGGTACCAGTGCGTCTAATACTTTCAATTTCTTTTCGTTTTGCTCAAACTCCTGTTACTCACAAAGAAATCATTTTTATTTCAGATTGCTCATGTAATACGTGAGATTCGACATTTCCAGCAAACGCCTTACAAAATCGAGCTGATTACAAAGGTAACTAACTATTTGTTGGACACCACGCTGCTTCTCGAAGAGGAGGACATGTATCGCATGTCCTTGGAAATAGAACCAAGAACTTCAAGACTTAGCAGCGCGACTCTAATTGGACTGCCGCCCTCGATCGGCCAAACTCCACTAAAAAATTAAGAGCAGAATCAAATGCTTTCCGTTTGATTCTTTACTGAATCGTCGCAAGACTTACAGAAAGCAGATTGAACCGCAGAGATGTTTGAGAGGTGAGAAGCGACGTCCGTGAAGTAAAAGGTAAGACTCTGCATCGCCAAATTTTTCATTCTCTCATCGCACAGTGAAGGAAAGACAATGTGTCAGACTGACAGTAAATCGATTTCGGAGGATCTAACTATTGTAAGATCCTATTGAATTAGTATTCAGTTCAATCATATCCATATCCAGCTAAAATCGTTAAAAGCCTGAATGCATGCAGTTCATCGAGAATAATAGCTTGACACGAAAACTTATTAATTAGTGAATTTTTCGAGAAATAAATGATCCAATCTAATATATCTGCCAGGAAAATAGATGGAAAAAAACAACACAAATTATTAAATCTACAAAGCCTTCACTAGGTGCAAATAATATTCAATCAATTTTTAAATGCAATCAATATGGCTCGACCTATTTTTATTTTTAATAGATTTAATATCTTTTGTTTATTTAAATTCGACGAATAATCTGAAATTAAAAGGTGTAGCATATAGCGCATTGAATCGGCTAGTTGGGAAATTACAAAGGAAGGAGCGCAATACAAATTACGCACTGGCCGATCTAAAGGATGAAAATAGAGCCAGGAATACGAGGTTATTGGTACCTGGGTAATGTAAACGTTGCTGAGATTTCTACTATTGGTTTTCAGTTAGCGACAGCTCAACTCGCAGTATTACTACTTGAAATATTCAAGAATAAGTTTATGGGAGTTGCAATGAAACTGTATGATCAAACTCTGAGAATAAAAAAAGAGGATAAAGGGTTGAGTGGAGTTTAATGGAGATTGTGTTTGACAATCAATAGCATAAAAAAGCGAATCCAAATGTATAAATAGCAGTCGTTGAAAAGAGGCTGAAAAGTCGACTCTCAGATGGCCTACGTAAAGTCGATCCTCTCTCGAATACCGCATTGAAAAAAAAAAAGAAAAAAGAAAAAAGGAGAAAAACTATTTAAAAAAACCGCAATTGCTGGTTAAACATATCAAGTTAATCTGATGATTTCCAGTACCTATTTATTCCTTTTCTTAACCGTATATGCAACTATTAATTAAGACTGCTGTGTTGTGGTGTAGTATTGTGTGGTGCAGCATATCGTGATGAGCATCGCTCGAAATAAATAGAAAATTTTCTTAAAAATGGAGAAATTTATCTCCGCTGAGTAGAAAACTAGTCGAGGGATGTGTCCCAGCGAGTGCAACTTTACACAGTTCTAACCTAAACACGCATGTATACCTCACCTCTCTATAAATATTATACATATATATTATATACATAATTATTTGTATATACATATACTATACACATATTACATCACTACATCGTATAATTATGACTATCGTTGTTGACCGATTTCATCGTATATGAAGATTTACTATTACCAAAGGTATTTATTATTAATGTTACGCCCGTATATGTTACTATATTGCGGCATTTAGAAAGTTTAGAATATAATCTATTTCTCCTTTTTAAAAATCGAGGCGAGAACGCAAGCAGCAATAATGAAATTACTTGTTTCGGCATTTACGGTTGGCCTTCAATCCTGTTGCATTTCGCGATACTCTGATTCACGTTCGAAACGAACGAGAACGATTGCGACCCTCCGTGCCAATTAGCCGTTTCTCTTTTCGTCTTCTTTTCTTGACTTCTTATCATCGAGACGTGTACTCCTACACGGTTATATAAATAGGGATAGAAACGGGATACTCTGTTTTTCTTGGCTGCTTACTTTTTCGCCTCTCAACTCGTTCGTTGGCTCGCTCGATCGAAAGATACACTGGCACTATAAATAGACAAACCTCTCAATTTGTCAGTTATTTTCTGAATGTACTCTTAGGTTTCTTCGAGGACAAGAACACCTACAATTCCATTTCACTGGGGTGCAAGGGAATCGCACAAATTCTATTGGGATAATAGATCGTCAAACAGGCCGGTCTAACAACTTCATTAAATACCGGATTGCTGTCATACGCCTATGTTCACTGTTTTTGGATGCAAAAAATGAAAAAAAAAATAAATTTCTGACTGGTGAACGGTGGAAGATAAAGACTGACAGAGATGGAGGGAGATTATCACGCAGAAAAATCCTTCGAGTAGGAATGTATCGCGTTAAACAAGTTGATAGCAAAAGATACCGATACAGTTGAACAATTTTATTGAGAGAAATTCGCGAGACTTACATCAATCCTTTTTTCTTGAAAATGTTATCACGCCACGATGGAAAACTTTCAGTCAATAAAAACTTGCGAGAGCGTTGCTACTACAAACGCAGTCATTGCAAGTCAAAATGAAAAATATTCTTAACATCCTGGTTTCTCAGCTTCACAGTTTTGTTGACTATACTACGATTCATATCTCTTAATTGAGTTGTCAGGAAACGTGAGCAGTTGACACAGTTCCATACACGCTACAACTTTCTTACTCTGTCGGTCAACCTTTCATCTCTTAGGTGATCGATCCAAATTTGAAAATATATTACTTTTTACCTGAAAATGTTTCACTTACGACAGCGTGACAGCGATGCAACGATTACAACAAATCCACAAATTGTTTTTCTAGTTCTTAATGAAAATACAAATCACAAATCATCAGCTGGTTGTGAGTAAATGTTAACTACATACTGGAACGTAGACATTCGTAACGTATTGTTAAACGGGGTGATTTGTTGCCTAGGATAGTTTTTAATTATATTGTCCGTGCGATGAAATCGTTCGTTGGCTGCTCATGACGGATTACAAAATGTCATTGGCACTTTTTGATCGTTATTATCTTGTAATCGCTTTTAAATCTCAAGACGTTTTACGAATGAATCGAAATCAGTCAAATCTTTATTCTGGACCATTTAATAGGCTGATATTCTAGTACCTTGAATAAATTATTGAAATGTTACCTCTAGTATTGCATTGACTTTGCTCCACTGAATCCTAATATTTTTTACGAATGCAATGCAGGTATCGCTGCTTCGTATAATCAAACTTCTGTTAGAGTTACCTTTCTCGTTTCCATATTGACATACGGTGAAGTTGACTTTTTCCGCATTAAATCAAAATCAGTTAACTTATGAGGAAGTAAGAGAAAATTAAATCTGAACCTGGTCTCTCGTCTTGAGTTTTGAATCTCGAATCCTGAATCTTATAGTTTCGTTCAAGGAATGTTTAAACTTAACGGTTAAGTAATAAATAATGAGCATAATTAAGAAGTATGTTATCTGTCACTTGAAAGATCACGAGGGCATTCCACGTCATAATGAAATGTTCTGAACCTTTGCAAACTGTACGCTAATCGTACGTTAATACTTTCTATTACCTGTCCAGCATTTTATATCTCTTGTGTAGTATAAATGAAATAGAAAATATTCTTCTGTATACTTGGTCTTGTTCAGTTGCCAACCACCGTTTTTCCCCCTGCGACGTTATTCCGTTCTACTCTACGGCCCAGAATGAGCTACATCGATTTTCGTAGCGGACTCACTCTCTCGCACTTGTTACCTCACTCGCGCTCTTGCTCCATAGCACCATAGGAGCGAACGTTATACGCGAGGCGGGTTAATCCTCCTATAGTATAACGTTTCTCATGAAATGGAAAGGGCGCATCAGTTGGAACAGTTCGAGCAGTCAAAACTAGGGGAGTAGTTCAAGCAATTGAGGTATCTCAGGTTTCTAAACTGACAGATTGCATGCTCTCAGCATACCGCAATCCTACGCATAATCACGCTAACATATGGATCGGCCTAGTGGAGAATCAGCCGAGAATCAGCCTGTCGCTTTATTATCATACTCAAGCGACAGTTCTGTCAAAAGATTCCATTAAGAGGTACTAGTACACTACCATATAAATTCGGGAACAGAGAATCTCTTATGTCGTTGCTTAACAAAGGCTTGTAATAGCATTTTAATGGGAACGCGATCTGACGATTTTCTGAAAATGAAACATTCGGGAGAACAAATATATTCCAGTCAACTGACAAAGAACTAAAGACCCGATATCGTTAGAACGAGTTTTCTCTCGGTAGAATAAAATTTGAATAATGCTTAGCATTCTTCCATAGACCACAGGGTCGCGTCCCAGGGACAAGTTGGTAGCAAGAGCGTACAGCAGCGCACAATGGATTCAGTGTTGAGTGCAACGTGATCCCTCACACATTATTGAATGTCATTTGAGGGATACTCGGTATATGTAGCTACATCGAGAAAATCATGAACGAAGAAAAGTTTTCTTTAGAACAATTCTGGACTTGGGATTCCTACGAGTCCGGCGTAACAATGTGGTTCAGACTTCCCAAGATGCCGATTTACAGAGATTTCTTATTTTCATGAGTTTGCCTGTTAAAAGAAGACTCTCTGTTCTTATCCCTGGTGACGAACAGACACGCTTTTAAAGATATTAAAACAATCCATTTACATGTACTCTTTCTCGGCGTTCATCATGAGCTTCCAAGCTTTCCCGTTTTCTCTTGCTTATGCTCTTTATCATCCACGGACTCATTCTATTCTCCATATTTCTGTATCTTTTTCATCTCTTGCTTTGCTATTGTTTTTACTCCTGTCATTATCTGGCAATCTCCCGTCTCTTGCTAATGTACTTAATTGGGTGTCTGATGCAATATTCTTTTACTGTCACTACAATTACTATTGCAGTAGCATAAATACTTGGTGTTGATTCTGTATAACAATTTTACATTTGCGAATTGCATTCCTCGGTCTGATACCGCGAACTGCCAGCCAAGAAGTATATTCTTAAATTTACACATCGGTGTGAGAACAGCAGTCTTATAGAAAACAATGTTTTGTGAATCTTTCCCGGTTGCACTGACTTATGGACCTTTTCTTTCTTTCTCGTTATGCTAAGATATTAAATAAAAGATACTCCAAATATGATGTGAACATTAAAATTAATTTCAATTTACTGATACTCAATTCTGTTTCTCTGTAGGTCGCTCCTTTTGTATTTGCTCGTCTACATAACATTGTATGCAATTAGTATCTGATAATACTCCGGTAATTACTTTTACTTTTATTCCAGCTTATATAATTTGTATTATACATTTACGACATGAATTAATCCGTAGTGGCATTGTAGCTGTGTACTGGGAAATAATTGATACTGAAAACAAATTCCAATCGTCATACATTTTGTTGGTCATTCAGATGGGATTACATATTTCAGAGCATATTAAGAGCTTCTTGTTACTCTCATTGTCAACGTGTTTTCTTCTGTTCTTTTTTTCCCTCAACAATTTGGTTTAACAAAACCGAGCTTATAAACACATCCTTTTATCTTCAAAGGTAGGTGTCTCTACAGGTCCAGCTTATATCCAACATACTATAAACAGAAACAGAAATTACGGACCCATGACCTTCTTAATGTCCACCGGTCAAGCTAAATGTTTAATGTCCGGTATTTCGGAGAGCAGGGTCAAAATCGGGGCAGTTCCGGTTACGTCGAGAGGCGTAACTGCCCTCCCTCTTCCAGCGTGTATTACTCGAGCAATTTCCTAAAGCAATCTGCATCGTGATAAATGGCCAACCGTACTTGACCGTGCACACGGGGTTGCGCTAAAAATGGTCGGGCAGCTGCGATTGCCAGAATGAGTCGCAGTCGAGTCCCCACTCGAGTTCTGATCCTCCTATTTCTACGGCTCTACAACCATACACTTCTATACTTTGCTCTCTCATTTTCTAGCAGAGTTTCATATTATTTCCTAGAATTTTAAAGCAGAGCGTCACTCGTTAATGAAAACTATGAAGCACACGCAATCGATTCGTGGGCCTAATCTTCTAATTGGAACTAGTATCGTCGTCACGTTCAATATCACGTTTCCTAAGACTCTTGTGACATTTGTCAAACTAGTCGTTCGGCTAATTGATCTACAAGAAATCGATTTTCGGAACTTTCACACGTGAGACTCGCTCATTCGAATCAATCGAGCCAGTCACTGGGCTTTTTGTCTCTGAGATACGTGACATTTCATTTAATTAGTTGTCAATAGAATTGGTGATTGATTAGCGAATCTCGAGGTCTCATTTGAGAGAAACTGAAGCTCACAGCTAGTTCTTCAGTATTTTATTGAAATTTATTCTTTGAACGTATCTTGCTAGGAAAACTTCTTTTCCTCCTACCTCTAACAGCTTTTTTGGCATTCGTTTTTTTGATTTTCAGACTTTCCTACGTACTCCATTTTGTTCGATTTCTGCATGTATTGATTGATTGAACTTCGAACCAATTTGCTATTAGTATAATGGGATTTCTGAGAATACAGAATCACATGTGTACCAGGCTTAATAATGTGAAACTAACACGTTTCAATGAGTGCGTTAATGAGGGGATGTAGTACAAGTAAATTATGCCAATTATGGCGTTAGCTCGAGGACTTAGTGCGAATAAATAGTGACTGGTACAATCATATTTTCTGCGTTATTTTGTACTTGGATAGAATAATGCGCAATGTTGAGCCGCAAGGTCTATTTATCAGCTTGCTACGAGAATGAAGAAGGGTGGCCACAAATTATGCTAATTTATCGAATCGCCCAATTGTCATGATTTTTTTTTAACGCTCAAATAGTTAGTTCGATAAGAACGGCTCTGCAGTCTCTACTGTAGTCAAGTAGACTCACGTGGAGTTCTATACTATTACTTCCTGACTGTCTTTATGCAGTGGTTGAAACTTTCGAGAATATGTTAATAAAATCATTTTAAACGAAGTAAATATATTGCTTTAGCTTCGACGGAATATCTCTGCAGACGATCCGTGGGTTTAAACAAATGAGTGAATTACAGTGGGGAGGCTGGTTATTCTGTTTGCTGTTGTTAGTAAAATATATAATATATGCTGCCATCCATGCAGAGCAGTCATCCAGAATTTAAAAGCCGACAATCAATAGGGGTAACTACTCTCCCCTCTGCTAATGATGTATCTGCTCCATCAACTTCTGTGGAAGGGTAGAACGTCAGAAGCGTCATCCATCTTCGCCAGCGGCGTTACTCGCATGCTCACGATATGTTGATTATTCTTTATTCGAGCCTTGTTATAAAGAGATTTTATATCCAAGCTTAAGCTTAACGTTTTGTTTAATGAACATATCACTTGAATAATTACACGTTCGCGGCCATATCTTATTTCCAAGAATCTTCCACAACAGCAACCACCTTTAGCTGAAGCTGTTTTAGCTGAGCGGGGTAACGTGCGGTGAGAGAAGTATATGTAGATGCATAGGATCGGAAGTATATCAGTAAAAAGGGCGCGAAAGAAGAGTATCAAGTAGGACACGCGAATGGCACTGCGGAGATGGGATTAGAAATGGGAATAAGAATGAGGATGAGATTGGATAGAGGCTTGGAGAGATTTGATTGCGAAAGGACACGATAGAGAGGAGTGGGCAGCTCGCCGTAAAGGATTCAGAGCGATTCGATCTGGCGGGTAAACGTTTTGCGCGGATAAACCGTACGGATGGTCATAACGTTTCCGCCAGAATTATACGTCAACGTCGAAAACTGCCGTATATTCCTTATCATGGATGATAAGGATGCACTCCTCGATGTCATGCGACTCGAGGAGTTTCGTGGCACCGTGTTGCTCGAAGCTCAACATTTCCCTGATGCACACGGGTACACAGTACGACCCAACCAATGATTTGCGGCCAAATATAGGATCAAGCGATCGCTGATTAATGGTCCTTCGCATGTGACACGAAGTACCACTCCACAATTTCATCGTTACACTGCGGGTAACGACGGCGGCAGCGTCACCCGCGCTAACGGCGACAGTCCCACATATATGTTCCTTCACGATCAAATAATTTTGGCAATAAACCAACTTGATATGCTCGATTTGGCTGCTATTTTCCACGTTAACGACGTACGTGTACAACCTCAGCCAACACGTGAGTTATTAAACATAAATGTTTCTATTTCCATGGACTGCTTGTAGTGGTGTATTAGAATCGAGAGGAGTAAGATTCGCTGGTATATAGTGAAGTGCTGCACGGTGTGCCACGATGTGGACACTGACAGTACACTATTTCCACCACATCTACTACATCGGCAGACGGATCTCTTGTACAAAGTTTATGGACAACAGGAGGACCACGACCAACCCGCTGCTGGTCCATCCGCTGTAGCCTACCCCTGCCTGCCCTGGCTTCCCCTGTCTACCTTGCCTATTCCGACGCACGCAACTCTCTGCCCTCTCTAGGATAACGAGAACAAATTGGACCGTTCCTAGTTGTGGCATCGCTCGTATGAGTTTTAATGAACATTCTCTTAATTAGAACTATAATTATGAGGTGAGCTAGCGCTGTGAATTCTGGACTCCAGCAAATTCTGTCGTTTTACCTGTTTTTCGTAACAGAGTTTCTGCAGCTTTTATATACGCGATTAGAGAATTCTAACGAGTGATGCTTTACGAACTGTTCTTGTATTTTTAATTTGTTTTTTTTTTTCGCGATACTGGAAATAGGGCCCGGCGTGATACCAAGGGGCTTCCGTGTGATCCCCGAAAAAGTTGAATTACCGTTGTAAAGATACCATTGAAAGGATGCACTTGTGTGAAGGCGACCAATCGACTTCGTGGTTTGGTAGACGATATATGTAGGTAGGTAGCCCCTCTTACTTTACATTCAATTACGATCGATTACGACCGACCTGTTAAGGTCGAGCATCGGCTGTTGGATGGATTTTAATCACGGTAGGTTGATAAGTTCCAGAAAAAATACGCAGTATTTTTGTCAATGTATGAGCAGTTAGATTATCAAATCTTCAAACTCAGGGTGCTCATGGTTTGGCCAACATAACATTGTTACAACCATTAACATAGAAGCACGACTAATTATCGCAATCGTAACATTAACTATAACAAGCTACATTCTACGATAATCCCACTAGCCTAATTTCAAAGTAAATAGGGATTGACAGGGTAGTATCAAGGAACTTTGTTAATATTGGTAGGTCGTGTTATACTATTGATTATGCTGCTTTCTCATTGACCACAATGCCCCTATGACCCAAATTGTATCGTAGAGGTCTGGCGATTTTTCATTACTAAATAATAAAGGCACATCAATTTGATTTCTAAGTGAACATTTATTTAGATATTTAACATTGGTTTTTCAAGACACGCCTTTTCTTGCGATGTTCAAGAAACCCTTAGCTAGTGGCCGAGGTAGTAACTATATTCTAATAGGTTGGCGATGAGATCCTAGAGTTGACGTACCAGTCAAGTATACCAAATTATTTGTGTTCACACACTGGCTGTGCTTCAATTCCCAAGACACTTGCTCGCTCATTCGATAGGTTACTCAGTGGTCGGGCCATACGACTTCCATGGGACATGCCCAAGTGATTTATAGTTCTTTTGGCGGATCCTATAGGGTCCTTTAGGATCGTTTTTATATCTTGCATCCCATCCCGTCAACTCTTGATAAGCATCCCACAACCTAAAAAAACCTATGTGATAGCTTACGACCAAATTTTGGGATAATCTATAACTAATTCTGCTTCTCCTACTAGTCAGCTGCCATTACGAGTTTCATATTCGGATATAAAATGAAACTTCACTGAGAATATGATATTTAACTGAGTAGCGCTTCTCTTGGTTAACTGTCACTCCTTTAATGTGCTGCATTCAAAAATGGTCAATTCTCCAATTTTCTATTTACGGCTCCATTAATCAGTAATTACGATCTAATTATGGATGTAGAACGTGACATTTTACGGGTCACTAAGAATCTTACGGCACCCCAAAAAGTCGACTACAGGGAATAGGAAAATTATAAGATTATGATGTTAAGCTTAGATTTAAGATAGAGGATTAGTTTTCGCATATGGCTTATACAGCATTCTCATCCCGGATAATTCCGAGCACATGTACTTAACAGTTTAAGCTCCCAGCAATTAACAGGCCTTTCTCTTTTACGAAAATGTAGGTAATTACGAATCGAGACTAATCTAATCTATGTGAGGAATATATTGATTAAATAGCATTATGGCAGTAATGTGAGCTACTTAAATACAAGCACTTGTCCTTCCTTGGTTTTATTCATGCAAATTCCAAATGAAATCGGTGCAACGACTTCTCCACTAACCAAGCGAATAAAGCAGTATTGTGTTACCCTATCCACGCCGTTCTAAACTCTGAGTTGCCCCTAATTTACTATGCACCCTCAATTTCATTGAGTAATTGCAATTCTGCCCTTCTTATTTTTACGGCTAGGGCTCTTTTACGTCTCCTCATAAAATTTCAGCTTAAGAGCTGTGAGCATTTGAACGTTGTCAACGACCCTGCGTGTTTTCCAAGTTATCTCAACACATTAACTTGGAATTCAGGAATTAAAATTCATCCCGCGTCGTCCAAGGGCCTCCTCATGGAATTTATCGATTGGGCAGTCAAACTTGGCAGAATTTGTTGGAGATAGTTTGAAAGACCCAAAATGATCACGGTCGAGTAATCTTATCGCTTATTGCAAAGACTTTAAATGGGAAAAAAACAATGTTCCTTAGCTGCGCAAAAAGTAAGAATTACAAGCTGTGATTTTGGTATAGAACTCAATTTGCATCTAATGTACTACGTCATTGTGATATACGTATGCAAACATCATTTTGCCATTAAAACTGTAATATATACACCGGAAATGACTTTCCATTCTAATGGAGGTTCCTGTATTGAATGCACGTGTAGTACTGCTATTTAGTTTGAAATCCTATATGTTGGCACGCATCCACGTGCATAACCGTGCATACCTGTGTGCTGCTGCATAAACAGAACAGGCTAAAGCACCGAAGGACTGAAAATAAGCGATAAGCGACTTAATATATAAACCATGGTCTCCTCCGATGTTAATCCGATGATTGTGCGAAGGTACTTCTTGGAGGGGTACCGTAAAGGGTTATTTTCAACAACTGATTTTCGAGGTTCTGTAACAGAAGTTTTATAGCAAGGCCAGTTCTAGATCAAGATTTCTGCTACCGACACTTTCCAACATTCGTGAACCTTCGGACGATCCTGTCCGTGCTAAATCGTGCAAAATCATTCCAAGAACCGGAAATCCTCTCGCTTGATATTTTGTCCACTCTCCTTCCCTCCATTCCCCCCCAACCATTCAAAAGCTTCGAAGACCTCCGATGACCCCCCAACCCCACGTAGGTTCATTCAGGTTTCAGACGGCAGTCTTCTCGAATGACATTTCGGTGTAGCTCTCTAACCCAAAGAAGCTTTTAAGACATTCGATATCTTCCTTCCGATGAAGTTATTAAATAAATGATTGTATAGTTGAAAAATTGAGATCGTATAAAATTTTGTACGTATGTTGTAAACAGGATGGACCAGGTATTCCCAGATTTATTAAAGCATTGTTCAACATCAAGGTAATAATATTCGAATAGTATTCAAACAGCTGCATTGCCTGGAGGAAGAGGCGACAATCCGTGCAGGAGCGACGTCGTCTTCTATTTTTTTATGAGTTGCGCATATTCGATGGCTCATTTTGGTCTGACGAAAAATACATGAGCTCCATGTGTTCTCTAAGTTTATGCAGAATAGACCGGGTTTTGTCATCGAAAATTACTAATGAAGAGCAGCTGCATGTACAGAGGAAAATGACACGGCTCTAACAAAATCGACTGCGACTATACCGGTGTTCGAGAGCTAACGCGAGTACATTTTAACAAACACGTGAGAAATTGTGCAGTCACGTCTCGACTCAGCCGAAAGGCGCTAATGGTGCACTTAAATACATACACTTAGAAGGTATAGCGTATAAGCCAGGGAGTATTGAATGTTTCTGCAGGCGAGTACTGGAATCCGAAACGAGAATAAGTAATAAAAAAGAGTATCGCACAGAATGGCTCTTTACTACTTTGAAATCACCTACTCTTTTTTTCACTTTTCCCATACCTCATTGTTGTATCTACCGCTTGTATTCTCGTGTATGGACATTAAAATTATACGGATGGTGCACTAGCGAAAATGGATTTACGATAGCGATACGCTTTGAAATGTCCGCATTTCTCTTTACGGCGACTCCAGCCGTTTACAGTGGCCACTTCAAACATTATGATTTATTACTCGAGTTCCTTGTGGTATAATAGACCACTAAACTAGCCGTTCGAACCTTTATTGAAGCAGCATCACACGATTCTAGTCAGATCCGTCCAGGACCGGTTGGTATCGACCAAGAAACTTCGGTCAGATCTCCCATTTAAAACCATCTTAGCTTCGTATATCGTGACGATGTTGCTACGTGGATACGTACCTTACAGGCAGCAGCCAGCAATCAGCATTCAACTCAAAATTTCTGTTTGAGATGAAAGACCGCAGCGTTGGCATAGCCGCTTAGAAACTCGGCTTTTATCGAGTATCGTCATTCTCTGCATAAATATGTATGTACAACTCGGTGATACTCACTCTCGGAGTCTGCGATAAAAAGTAGGTATTGTCGAGTTTCCCGAACGTTAGCTTACTAAGTACTGTTTATTACTCTTGGATTAATCAGCACGTTACTATGAATTAATGGATGAGGGCGTTGGAGTTTACTGAGTGTTGCACGGTACGAGTGAGAAAGATGGATTGGCAAGGACGATTACAGGATTTGTGAAGATTCGGAAAGGTGTTGGTTGTACAGATTGAAAAAGAAGAGAATGAGAAATTTGGAAAAATGATTTAGTAATTCCCGCCAATCAACTTGCTCGTTTCTCAAGCTCTTGGCAAGGTCTCGTTTTCCTTAAGACGGAGTTTCTGATAAATTCAGGTGAATTGAATTATTAAGATGTGGACATAATATGCTATCATCAGATGTTGAGCGTTCGATGTTTGGTTAAGTAAATAACGCAGTAACGTAACAGTTGTATAGTGACGTGCTTACGGGAAACTAGAGTATTCTTTATCGATAGGTGCATCCGGCTGAATCGGAAGCTCGACAGCTTCACAAAAGGAATGCAAATAACTGCTCTAGATTACACGAGGTATAAATACCTTGATAAAGATCTGATACTTAAGTAGATACGTTTCAGTGTAACATAACTTGCATTACGTGTTCCTATATCAACACAGATTTTTCCGATCGAGGGTTTTATCGTTAAGCAAAAACTTAGTATCCCTTACCATTGTCGTTTTCGCCTTTCTAAAACTGTATATTCACACTCTTCGTTTTTACGCGGTATCTTTTACTTTCTCGTTTATCGCATGCCTGAACCATTTTCCGTTTCTCGACTATTTATTTGTTGTACAGGTTTTTCATTTAAAATGCTTACCCATTTAGTACTTTCTAGGATATTACCTAGTTCTTCACATTCGTCGCCATGGATACTCTATCATTGATATTTTCCTCTTCAAGATTTGTTCGCCTTGAATGATGTCTTATCTACTATATTTCCTTTAAAAAGATTTATTTAATTAGATTAGATCATCATAAAGCAGTCTTCGAGACAGACTTCGAGAAGTCTTGGATATTTTCCTTTCGATTTACTGAGTCTTGTTTGCCAATTAGAACTTAATGGTACCTCACCTAGTTACTTTTCAATCGTAGAGGTTTCCAGTCCCTTCGACGGGCATGTGGCTAACAAGGAACTGTCTGTAAATCCTTGTACGAATTCGATCTTCGAATGGTGAGGGCTTATCGATGCCTCGTAACTTTAATGGCACTAGTCCTTTCGGCAGAAACCGAAAACCCTTGTATCTGCCTTTACACGTTTTTACTGAAAAGGTTCGATCGATCAGCTGGAATGTTCCCAGTTTCATCCCTCTGGTTGAACATGATGTCTGAAAGTATTCCCTCCTGGGATTGGAGGCGCTCGAAAGACAGGACACTGCGAACAGTAAACGGCAAGGAGTATAAAGAAGAGAGGAAAGGCTGCAATATCCCACAAATAATCGGTATCTTTTAATTGGCTTACGAATTCTGGTACAATTGGAGTCAACGGAATCGATAGACCGGTATGTCCTTATATACATGAATAATGCGTCACAATTTAACATCCTCAAATAACATCGCTAAGTATATCATTATTCTTGACTAACAATTGATCTCATACAATTCGATACTTATGTCCTACCAGTCGGGGGAGAGTACGAACTCGTATCACTAACTACGTATAAATGGATCAATCATATCGGAATGTACAGGGACCAGTAGAACCAGTGAGATCGGAAGAAAGAGAAAGAATGATCTCTTGTCAGTCGTTCCTTCCTTATTAGACCTCAAATTTCCTATTCAAGTGAATGATTTGGTACGTCCACAGTATAAAAAAGCACATGTGACTTTGATCGAAATAATATTCACTCGTATCCTTTGACATCGTAAAGTCTGTATAACGTAGAGGCTTCCTATGAAAGCCATACGTCCGAACTGAGTATTTTCTATTGATTATTTGCCATAAAAAGCACAGCTGCCGATATCGCCGACGAAGTCTTTGCACGTAGACAAAAGTTATTCTTTCAGGCTCAGAGGCTTCTTTATTTCTGCTTCTATTCATTCATTGGATTTATCAAATAACAAAGTTCATCGTCAATGAGAATAGGTACACCGTTAAGGTAGACCACAACGGAGTTATGTAAGAGCGTAATTACAAACTTTGTTTCATCATAAGATTTGAAGTACAGACGAGTGCGTGAGTATCTTTGGAATGGCGGTATTGGCGTCAGCTACGAACTCGGTGCAATTAAAATAAGATACTAGATGAAAGTAAAAATTCCATGTAAACTCAGATTCGATATTGCAGTTGCTACATGCGCATATATCTCGCATGTACGTCACTCACTTAATACACCTTACCGTTTTCTTAAGCGTTACGTTACTCACAATGATCCATTTTCCGCGCGACTACTTCTGAGGCAGAAGTTTTTAATAGTCCTTCAGGTATAGCTTAATGTTCTTCAAGTATGTGCAAAATGCTACACTACTATTCGGCTATTTGATTAGGTGGTGACTATTTCAATCAGATTGCAACGATCGAGCTTGTTTGGCAGAATGCTTTGCGAAGCCTCTGGAATAAGTACTTGTCCCAGGGATTCTCGTGATATTTAGGTTACAAGGTATATTTGGGATATTCACTATATTCAGGATACTCGGGTTGTGTTTGTTCAGGAGAAATGACATTGATTGAGTGGATTCAATCACCTTCGCCCAGCACCGGCCTCCTATTCTTGGAGCTTAAAATATTCTCAAGTAGAGCTCACTCGCAAAACTTTCCAGATTCATCTTGGTGGGCGATTATAGACTTTTGAGCTGCTTTCCGGCCAGACCAACCAATAATTGGGAGCGCCTCGACAAAATATACAAACCTCTCTGGACTCTCGAACGATACATACGACAAAGGATTCTATAACGTATACACGGAAAATCCATTACGATGTAAGTTTTCTTTCTCGAAAGTTTAACGATATCGGAATGATTAGAATTTGTTCAACTATACACACATTTATATATAGATGCAAGATCCGAATTAAATCTAAATATCTGATGAATTTGCGTAATTTCAAGAGCCGTGTACTCGTTAGTAGAATGGTATGATCTCTCAAAATAAGAGACCATTCTTGGACGTTATTCTACATTTCTTCATTTCAATTCAGAGAGATCGAGTTTCATTTTAAAAATATTTCCAGAATTCAAAACTTAATTTTTCTTCATCCTCTCGCAGCCTTTAGTATGAAGGAGTATTATACAACGAGTAAGCGATCGTGGTTTTATTATTCTCTCTCTCTCTTTTTCTCTCTTTCTCCGTCTCTTGCTTCGTCCATTCTTTTCAGATACATAGGCGAACGGAGATACGCACAGACGTACAGTTACACATGCACTCATACGTACGCTTCACACAGTCGCAGACATTCGGAGATAAGGAAAATTTGCTCCGGGTAATAGGAATTTTTGTGAGCCAGTGGCGAGTCGGCACTTACGCCAACCAAATACCGTATCCGGTTGGCAACGGGAGCATAAAACGTAGTAACCATAACTTATAATCCCTATTATACATGCAATGGATATGTCATGCTCTCATGAGTCACTAAGTTGTCAATTCATATAAGAGAATTCAAGTTTAGCATTAGTGTGGGCGTGTTCCGCATATTTATTGCCGTGAAAAATTCAAACTTTTCAGAGCAGAAGATAAGTTTAGGCTGGTATCCATGCACTACAGGCATCTGGTTACATTTTTTAGATCGCTTCCAGCTCAAATGTGCTCGTTCGTACGGATACAAGCTTTCCAAGCGATCCATGCTCCAGAAGACAACGCGAAAATTCTACGAGATGAGGCGTATTTGCAAGCCACCAAAAGCTCCTCATCTTCTTCCCCCTCCTTTTCCTCTCCATTCTGCCCTTTCTTGTATCTATGCTCCGTTATCCCATCCTCATGTCTGTCCTTATCTTTTTTGTCCCCTCTTCACTATTTATTCTTCCCAAAAGAAACGAATATCGCTGTGACAAATACGTAACCTTTGTCATTGTGGTCAGAAAGGAGGTTTGAAGGGTTACAGAGAATTGATCAGCTGCTAGTATGCATCCCAGAACAATATTCTTATCTGTGTAGAAAGCAAAGGGAAAATAATAGAAGATAGGAAGGCCAGTATATAGGAAGTCACGAAGTAAGCGAATCGATGAACGGACTGCTGTAAATGTCGTTGAGAGAACACTCAAGGTTACTCGTTAAAAGACGTGCTCTTAGCATTTGACAAATTTTTAGAATACTTGAGGAAATAAAAGATGCAAGGATAAAGGAGCTCTGAAAAAATTTAAGAAGTGTTGAATAAAGAACGGAAAAATATGAAAATCGCGTCATTTTGGTGGTTCTATTGGAGAGTATAACAACGCAGACTATTATTCGTAGGAAATCGATGACATCATGCACTTGAAAGGCTGAACTGAAAACTCCAAGTTCTCGCAACACTCTGGCCTGGATTCGGGAATATTTCGGGATAGCATAAACTCATTAATACCATGGCGGCTCGTCAACAACTCTTAATGAGGAACCTTGTAGATTTATAGAGCATTATGCGGACGGTAGCGGAGAAATTCGATAACAACACAATATTTCATTACGCGTGGTTTGATAACGTAAAACAGTGCAATTCTTCGTCGACATCGTACGATATCGTTATTGCAGGGAAGTACCGATGTTAAAGGCGTTCTTGCATTCCGATTAATTAAAGACATATAATTGATCGCTCGATACGTTCCCGTCGAGCAAAAGAACGCACGAGTTGGATGATTTCCAATCGCTTCCTAGCTATTTAGTATCCAAATGGGAAAAACGCTTCTCCGTCTCTCTTTCCGAAAGTAGAAGACGCGTTTCGTAGAATGTCTCTCTCAATTCTCCTAGATTACACGTGTTGTTCACACCTAATTTTCATCTCATCTGTATCTTGTTGCAATAGAAATTTGCTGCATTCTCCAAGATTCCCTCTCAACTAAGTTCAACTTCAGGTAGGTAGAAAAAAGTTATGGTGTTTGTATGGTCACTCAATATCAAACGACGTTCTTCTTGCACGTCGTAGGATGTTTGTCTTTGATGGTTGGTTAAAAGCAAAGAAAGGTATACGTTACTTTTGTTTGTTTGACACTGAGAATCAGGATAAGTGGGAATCAAAGAGAATCAGTTCTCGTGGAGTAAAGGAAGTTGAGAGGTCAGGGGTGAGATAATGAGTGAAAGTATAAGGAACCTGCTGAAGAAACGACTAACGAAGAACTCCGTCGAGCAGTCACCTTGCAAAAGATCCCGCATGTACAAGCAATGAAAGCAGGGCGAGAGTTCGTGTCGCAGCTCCGCTCTTGCTCGAATTTCCGTGTTGCATCGCCGCTGGATGCTCCCCTGCAAACCAAGAGAACCACAAAGCATTAATTATTACTAGACAACGGATGAGCCCAAATGGAAGGAAGACATAAGAAAAGCCACGAGCTCCTCTTCCCTGGGGAGAAAATCGCAATGAACTACCATGTTAAATCCTTACCACCATGATGGCTTTTCTGAATCGCTTATTATAACATTTTCTACCATTCTCATTTCGCGAATCCTGTTTCCTTTTACATCCTCTTTTATAATTTGTCTAATCGGCACGGACTTTCTCAGTCTCTCCTTCCTTACATGAACAGCAGATGAATGTGTGAGGAGAAAAAGTACCTAAGCTTCCTGTTCCAACTCGAGTTCGAGAAGCGTGTTATATGTAATACATGAGATCTTTCGTGTGGTTCTGATTATATGCTTACGCGTGCCATGATGAATTATGAATTTTCGAAGCAACAGTGTCCTCGGGAGCTTGTCTGCAGGGAGACTCAAATCCCGGAGGACCCTTACATTATTCAGGACAAGCGTTCGCCCACGAGAGAAGCCCAAATTTTTTGATAAAACGGACACTGGCATTCTATAAAAAAGCTGAACGGTTTTAAAAGACCAAAAGGTCGAGCCATAAGAGCGTTAGAATATAAAAGGATGAGAGTACGCAAGGTCGAAAGGCCAACGCTGAGAGCACATTTGATAGCAGAATAGTATGTAGAAACTATCGAAAATTGAACAATATGATGGTACATATAGATTTAGAGAATCAAAGCATACTTTAAATTTTTGTCGAAAAAAATCGGCGAAAGAGCGAAAGAAGTTGGAAACTGATCTAAGCAAATTTATTGTAATTTTGTGATTGAGTTAGAAACACACCAACGACAGCCATTTGCGATTTTATATTTTCAATTAAAAAATCCTATTGCTCTGTTATCTTAGTATACCTTATTTTATTAAGTCGCATAATACCATCCGTACTGGATGTATGTTTATGTACCTTTAGAACCGATAAAAGCGCATCACTATAAATCTCAAATTGTAGTTCCGGCAGCCAGCTTATTACGGTACCCTACTGTATCGAAAAACTTTCCATAGACTGCTGTCACGACCATTATATGTATAGCGATGCATCAATGGCTCAATAAAAAAAAAACTGAGAAAATCAAAAACACGTGATATTTAATTAGCTGCCTTAGGGAAGCCGGCACGCGTTATCTGGCCTCTGTTCCCTCGCTGCTGGTTGCCATTTGTAACTCCATTCATTAATCATAATGAGTACGGCGGTCCGTCAATACACTTCGTACTCTCATTAGCTGCCCTCAAATTGTATTGAGGACCTGGAAGCTGAGTTCGGGCATAACACTGTTCCTTAGTCTTCTCGGTCCCTGCTTGATGTTGGTCGCCCGTGTAAAAAAATGGTTGTTTAAGTCCATCAAATGGGATTATTGCAGACTGAAATATAGACTTTTCGATTGCGACAAAAGTCTATACCCAGTTTAAGTAGATTAGCAGGTAGACTACAGACTATGTAACTCACAACTGAACTAACACACATGCTTTGAAGATGCATTATTCTGCCGTTGGAAACGGTATAGGTACTCTGGTTTACGCCGATGGTGCGAGCTACCAAATCTTATAACGACCTTTTGCAACCTCCGAGTAATTATTGCCTTGTTACATGAACGTGGGAAACGACATAAGGATACGTACTATCTATTGCACATGTTAGCACTAAAGGCAATAAAGGCAACGGTTAAAGAGCAAACAGGGCAAAGTGAGAGAAAGTGAAACGAAGCAGATACGAATGCTGGGGTACATTCCTCTACCTCTTATTAGATGAAAAGTTACAGAAGCGGAACAAATGAATGAGAGTGTTCGAAAGTTCTGGTATCGGTGACAGGTGTATTAAAACTTTCCCATTGATGTAGAAGAATTGCATGAGCCAAAAAGCACTGATTTGAGAAAGCGAATTGCGACAATTAAGCAAGAAGCTGATTGTAAACCTAACTTCTCGAGGCACTTGAAGAAACAGGGGTATTGTTTTCCTATTTTCGTACAAAACATTCTCAATCCATGTCTACAGCATCTCTAATCCATACCCCGAAGCTCCCTCGAGATTTTCCAAGCCCTCGGTAAATCTACCACGAGACAAGCTAACTCGAGCAGCCGATTATTCCAACGCGATAGGCACTACCACTAGCAGCAACGCTATTTCAACCATAGCAGCATTCGCCAGATAGATTCGAACCGATCGCGAGTAGTCGACTTGAAGAAATGCGATTGTTCTTGTAAAAGGGGACTCTGTCGAATAAACTGAGATGCGTCTTAATCTTCTTCTTCCGCTGTCAATTCTCTCCTCTCCTGGCACGGCTGATAAAACAGTGGCGCTGGCAATATTTTTCTTTCCTCGCGTTCTTCGTGCCGGTACATACTCGGTAAGGGTGACACAGTCCATTTCTCACGGCGAGCTCGAAAAATACGAGCACTGATTTAGCATTGTCGTGCACTGTCGCCGTCATTCCTCACAATGGTGTTTAATTATGCGCTGCACGTACCACGATGCCAGAGCAGCTATATCAGACACCTTTATCATACGACTGCAGCCCTTTCAACACTTTTCCAACGAACCAGCACAGTCCTATAGCTGGTAACTATAGCGAACCTCAGCACTGACCACGTCGCTACCCTTTGTCTGGACTTGTACAACCAGCAGGAAGCTTTTTTTCTGTATAATTGGAGCACACTCACGAAATTCGTCAAGAATTTGTTTGTTTGGTAGCATTTTCAGTAGATTGCAGCGGGACGAGAAAACATCTCGCTCAGCGTCCCCTTTGACAATTGTTTCGAAAAGTACAACCTGTATCTTGAAACTGACTTATTAACGTTGCTATTGTTTCGTGTGAAAATGAATTATAAGGACGGCTGTTCAGTTCCTACTTTATTTGCAATGGACATTCGCGCTTCCTTGAAAACTTGTCGATGATGACCGTACGGTTCACACTTGGCACGAAAAGTTAAACAATGATGCTGTAACAGCCAGACAATTAGCCACAAATCAAGGACAAAGCATACCTGCACTCATAGAAAACAGGATAGCTGCGAAGGCAATGTTAATAAAGGACTTTTAAACTCAACTTTCAAAAAAAAAAAAGGTAAATCAAGAGACGGTCGTGTATCGCGCCGCACTTTATGAAGTATGGTTAATCGAATGACAAACATCAGTCAACGAAAAGATATGTTGATTTTTTTATTTAGGAATCGGAATGGTTGGAAATGCGCTCGAAAAAAGAGCTCGCAGAGTACCTATCAAGATCAAGAAGAGCCAGGAATAGGATCCGAAAGAGCATAGGAAGGGACCACTTGTTTCAAGAATGGCGTATGCTTTCCTAGCGAAAGGGGCTTGGCACTAGCTGACAGGGATTTGCATGGGACAATATCTTGACTGATGTATCCCTCGAGCTAGAATTTTTGTGGTAAAGGAGAGAAAAAGCGAAAAAGATGGCAGACGTATCTGAAGGATTTATTTCGCTAGCGCCTTACGCGTTAGTCAAAGTGGAACGAGGAAGATCCAAACTTCCTGGCTACAATAGTAGGAAACACTACTGTCCTCGCGACTGACATCGTTTCTTGCCATACGTTTATGACTTCTGTCCTTTAGTTTATCGACGTCCATCAAATTTATGGGAGTCCTAAACGTAGACTCTTCTATTTACTTCAATTGCCAAGACACCGGTGACTGGCACTTTGCCTTCGTCGGCATCATTCTCCTTCTGCACTCTTCTCTACTTTCATCGTCAGAATGACAACCACATCCGAGAACATCACACCTTTGACTTGTTACTTCTGTCCAACGGCCGATATCCTACATCCCCTATTCCACGTTTTCAGCAAAATCTGACTCGACCAAAAGGAACTCGCCCTCACAGTCAATCCTTCTGTCGATTTTCTTTATCCCTTGGTCAGAAACGACTTTTCCAACAGCTCATAAGAGAATTAACTGGCAAAGCCTGGATATAACCACTAAGAAACAGTGTCGATGCGAATTGCTCTTATTTTCTTGTTTTTCGACTCTTCCCACAGTAAAAAAATATAATGAAAAATTCGAGAAAATATATTTTCTCCAATGAAACTTCACAGATATATATATATATGTATCTGTGAAGTTATAGCGTGAGAACAGAAAGCACAGATATACAAGACTCACCCACCATTGAGTACGTGGACGAGGACACTGGCTGATTCCGCTGTGGAAGGTGCACAGGTGTAATTTCCAGAATCAGCTGGAACTGCGCGGGATATCAAAAGTCGTGACGTTCGCGTTTGCTTTTCCGTCACAACGTTGATCCCACCTCGTTGACTGTAGTTTATCACGTGCTCGCCCCTGTACCTTCAAATTTAAAAAACAGCTTGCGTCAGTTCACTGTTACAGCATTACTCCCATGCCACTGAATAGATAGTATGAAAAATATGCCCTCGCATTTATCGATGGTAATCGTCGAGATTCAATTTACTGAACTGGATAGTTCACTTGTTATATAATCAACGTCAGCCACATACTACGGAAACATTGGGGATTTATCGTGGCATCTCTGTTGCATTATATGTATCTACGAAGCTACCATGATAAGCGAATCAGACTCACCAGAAAATGAAGGATGGTGGCTCCGGTGTTTGCAGTACGACGCAAGTCAAGTTGATGTCGCTTCCGCTCCTGATGTATAGTTCCCGATTTCCAATGATCATTGCCTTCGACACTGTGCACACAAAACCTCTATTTTGGACATACATAAAAGGAAGTCCTTCTCTCTTTAGGAAGCTACTCGGATTACACGTGCTATGTAGGATATGTCACTGGATCCCGATGGAAACGGAAGATAGAAAAAATCATTCTTACTAACCAACTACGTTCAATTTGTAGGCGAGACTGATCTTCGGTTCGGTCGATACTTGACATTCATATGTACCGCTGTCGCGAACCTGCGGAGAGCTGATCTTGAGAGTCCACTCATCGCTTCCGTCGCTATGCAACGATTGAAATCGCTGATCATTCGTGTAGGTCAGGATCCCCACAGTCAAAATATGCAGATCCCTTTTCCTAATCCAGGAAACCTACATATATTGAGATAGATCCACGTATAGTAAGTATTAAGTATTTTTCTGTCAATGAATAAACTGATTCTATTTTTAAAGCGCACTTCTGGTGAATATTCATAACGCTTTTAAATACTACAAATTATCATTGATTCAGCAGACTTATGGATTGGAAACGTACTACTCATGTAACAATCATTTTGACATTAATTTTCCGAGTGGATATAAACGACGGACTTGCGGATGAGCATATGGCGTCAAGGAAATTTGATTTATTGTCGATTACGATCGGCTATTGCCGATTTGAACGATTTAAAAGAGAGAGGTGGACTCCACACGTCACAGAGTGATGCATGGTAAGGCAGATAACGCAGAATGTAACTATTCAGTGGGTACCTCCTGACCAAGCCATCCGGCCACGCACCTACCCGCGAAATTACTTTGGTCAAGCCCTTCAACAATCCGTTCATCGCTTTTAAGCTGTTTGCTTAACACCATAGTTATTCTGCACTATTCTTTCGTCTTAAGTATAATCAGCTTCAAAAAGCAAATAGTCCAAAAACTCAATCAAAGAAATGCGTTCAATGGTTTTCGAAGTATTTGTATTTGTTTGTTATAAGAACTGTATCCAAGTCAAACATCAAACATTCAACGACTAGAAAAGTATTTTTATCAGAAACGTAAAAGGGCCATGTTACCTCGAATTGGAATTCTCTCAATCAATCGCGTGTATCCAGTCCGACACTTTAACGCAATGACAGGATGAAGAAATATTACATCGAAACTTTGTGCGACTTAATATTTACGTTAATCTCTTGGAACGAATCAATATAATATTAATAAGGATTTATTTATTTAAGAAGAAAGGTAATTAGTAAGCAAGACTTACCGCGCGATCTCCAAGATTTCGAACTCTGCAGTGCAAGTACGCTGACTGACCAACCGTCGTCGTAGTCTCTCTTCTCGTTGTATTGTCAAAGTAAGGTTGACTGAAAGGCTGCTCCCAATAAGAAGAAGGATGATGCTCAACAACCGATCCACCGCTACCACCTTTAGCAGCGCACTCTGCGACAGAAGGACAGAGTACTTTCAGAGAAATCTCATCAATTACAGATAAAGGATCGATTACCCGAAAGCTATTGAGTTTAGTCGTTAGAGAGTTCCATATCCTGAGACATAATATATCAATAGCTGCCTAATGCCAGGAAAGTAATAGCCTTGAGTTCCATGGTTACTCCGCTATGTTCCACTAGACATATATAACATGAGAGCTGCCTATGCCGTAGAAAGTACGTTATCATATGTATGATAACCATCCAATGCTTGCTGCGTACTACATCTACTTATTCGACCTGCTAGCAGTGCTGCCCTACTATTTCACTTCGATGTAAGTTTGCTTGCTCCAGTTTCTGGTAGTCTCCAACAACCTTACTTGAGGAGGGTCAAAGAGAAAAGAACGTGTGGTTCACGCTCTCGTTCATGTTGAATCCTCTGGCCAGTTTATCTTGCTAGTTGCGACATTGACTAATGTTGGTTCGTTGATCGATAGGAGATGAATCAAGAACCGCCGACCATGTTTATTTCATAATATCACTGCTGGAAGAAAGCAAACGATGCTCAGTACTATGGTATCGAGAACGGGTCCTCAGATAAAGGACGTTAGGAGACACGTAACTAAAACATTTAGTAAGTCAGTATCTTTAGTTAAAGATAAATTTAAAGGCAACGAAAATTCTTTGAGCGATATATACTTTCATTTCTGCTTTCACCTACATTAGTATCTTCATGTTCAGGGTCAAATTGAAGTGCTGGCAAGAAAAATAATGTAGGAAATCCATTCAAAATCTAGCTGCACTGGCATGAGCTCGTGAGAAATCAGTTTGGTTAAGTAGGGGAACCCATTTTGGCAATACTTGAGTCGGTCAAAAAGCCACTGCCGTTTGCTAATGACGTCAGGCCACAAGCATCCCACGGTTGATGGATGTCTACCCGGCGAGCCTCAAACGATCAGCTCTGCCAGACGCTGAGCCATGTTCATTTTACTTGGTACTTATAGATCGATTCCGACCTTCTCAGCTTTTCTCCTTCTCTTCGGCCTTTCATTTACCCCTAAAGCTATTCATGCCGATATTCCTGTCCTTATTTCTGTACTGATCCTAGGCCCAACGGTATAACAACATTTCATTAGTTATTCTCAACATCATGGCTAGACGTGTTAAGCATCAGACAGGAACGTGGTACAAATTTCAAGATGTGGCCTAAGGTGCTTGCAGCTATGTCGAACGGACCTTTGCCTATTGAACTTTCGACAGCTTGAATCCTCGACCCAAAGAGTGAGAACGGAAAAAAGGGAAACTCACGTGATTGATTTTCTCTTCAGTGATTTTTTTGCCTGACACTTTCCTTTTTGTCTCATCTTCAACTGAAAATCTCCCTACATTGTAAAAAAGAGCGTAAGTTTTCCCGTATGCAGCCACAAATCGTCAGTCGTATGAACTGATCAAATCACATTTATCAAATCGAGTTTTAAGTGATAACGTACATCGAAATAGTATTAAACAACTCAAAACGTTTAACCATGTTGTTACCGCGCTCTGCTACCATCGTAGGCTACTACGACGTGACTCTGACATTTTATATAATAAAAATTAAACGTATAGTACAAAAATATGAATAGCTTTTTCATATTAGAAATATTGAATAGTAAAGTACTCGAAATGACATTACTAAATAAATCGAATCACAGAGGCTAAAGTTACTTAAACTTCAAAAGAGATGCAAAGCGGCACCCTGATAGGAATAGGATAAAATGAGATCTTTAACATGACTATGCTATAAGGAAAGTATTATTAAGTAAATAGAGTGTTGGGTTTGCTCAGTATTTTTTGGTCTTTCTGTAATTGTCAGCAAGTCAAACCTATTAGGAGATAAAGTTTAAGCTCACGAACTTGGATAAAAATACGCCCTTGATGTGGCCCACACGAAATTCATCACTGATAAAGAAGTACAATGCGCGGTAGATTACAACCTATAAGTACGTCGACTGTTTTACATAGTCCAAACCAATGTCATTGTGAATTCAGCATAACCCGATAATCCCGCTTGTAAATGCCTACGCATTTATTAGTGATTTATAAAGGACTCGGCGGTAAGACTCATCGTCAAAACGAAATTGCCTTCTACCATTATAATGCAGATAGGTGTGCGAAAGTGAAGCATATTGCTATCTCGTTTTACCGTTTAGATATTTCAAGTATTCGTCTGTCTTTGCATTGTCTCATCTCGAAATGCGTACTGTGCGATATGCATACAACGTCAAGCGACGATAACCACAACGGGTACGACTCTGCGGGTCTGACAGCGAGGACGAGGACGATGATCATTAAGAGAAGACGTACAACTCGTCGTTACCGGACCAAAATGATACATCTTCCCTTCTCTTATCCGCCATTCATCATCTTCAGAAATGATCTGTTGTATATGCGCTTAATACTGGTGAGCCAAAATCTTAACAATTAACAAGACTGAAGCCTCCAGGCCAAAAGGGAAAAGTTACGATGTAATGAACGGCAAAACTTGCGAAACGGAAGAAACTGCAAATTTTTCAAGAAAGTTCCAAAGAGAGTTTCTTTCGAAAGAAGGTAAATCGAAAGAGGTAAGAGAAAAAAAACCAGGACTGTGATAAAAACCACAGGGATGGGTGCTTCTTAGGTAAGACAAGAATGGTGGTAGGCCAGAGACCATGCTGTGGTACTGCTATGAAAATAGTAGCTTCAATACCGAGGGGGTAAAAGTGCACAGTACGTGGTGGACGAAACAACCTGAGTTCCCATGGGACAAACAAGAGGCAGATGCTTTAGCTCGATGAGGAACTGGGAAAGATTTGGAAACTTCTTGAAAAACTTCTTGAGAATACTCAGAGTTCGTAGATCATCAAAGTTGAGGCTTTTGGAAAAATATAAAGGAGTCATCAGTAGGGTGTAAGATGCCTATTTTTTTCGACGTAAATCAGAATTTTGAGAATACCAACTTCATACACTCTACTTTGAATATCTAGTGTACTAACTCCTAATAAAAATAGACATGGTTCGTGCTATCTTCGTATTCCTTCCCATAATCGATTTCTTTGGATAATTTTATCATAGGAGCCATTTCCGTAGCAGGGCACATAAAACATACGTTTCACTCATTGCTATCTACATGCACAGAGACCCTCGCATCCCGCTCTAGTTATATTCGAGTTGTGGCAATAATAATAATCAAAGTTTATTGGAATTTTTAGATGCACGACAATGGTAGGAAGAGATATAGCGAACACCCTTCCCAGAACAGAATATGACTTGTCATGGATATAGGTATGGATACGGAGCAGGGAAGCATAAAAGCAGGGAAGCATATATGTACATATTACCGAGAGCCTCGACAATAGGTAACGTCAAAAATATTGCTTCCAATAACAGGCCCGGTTATTTTCTGGGCTAGAATATGCCGATCGACGGAATTTTAATAAACGAGCTTTGTGGCGTACCGGCTGGACTAGTCGAGCGTGAGCAAAGTTATTTCTTTCCTTTGAAAATTTCAGGAATCCGAATATTCCTCGTTAGGATGCCGCGAACCATATCTCACGAGTCTTCGTGTTCTATGGTGGTCGATTCCCGATGCAAATTTATCAAACACACATCAGTTGTCCGTAGTCAAATGGCATCATTGTTGCATTGGATTTCGTAAGCTTCTGTCTAAAGTACGTTCGACCTCGATATAACTATAAATGGCCACAGAACGCATTGCATGTTTCATGTCATTAGGGACATGGCACGAGAGATTGTCATTACGACGACATAATAACGAGATTCTAATATGTCAGGTAGGAACTTCGGAAAGAGGAAAGACAGTACAAATTTGTTTTATGCTCAAGGCGTTAAAAGTTTAGAAAAATTAAACGTTTTAGCTACTCGAGGGTTTGAGAAAGCGAAAGAATTTATATATTGAACAGTTGAGATGCAATTGTATCAAATAGAGACGTAGTTCTACCGTCCTGATCTTCTCGAGACTGAGAGACTGAGAAAAATCGAGTGTGAACATAGAACACATATTGACATGTCAATTTTTTAAGTTTTAGGGTGTTTCGTGTACAACTTAAAACTGGACAGCTACGGTTTGTGCTTTGCCTTTCGTCTTCAGGTTCTTGGCTCAGAGATCTGACAATGAGATCTGGTGAAGTGCGCCATGTCTTCCTCTGAGACCGCAGCAATTTCGTCATTTCGTAGCACGGAGAGGCAGGAACAAGAACTGTCACGGGCAAACGTTCGGTCAATTATAAGTTACTTCGAAACGTGCTTCGCATACGAAGAATCAAGATCTCAAGGCAGGGAAACTAGAGATAAGACGTAGACGATGAGAAGCACGAGGGGAAACTGTGGAATGGCTGATGAGAGGTGCTGTTGCTGCTGCTACTGCTACTACTACACTAGTACCAAGTAAATAGTACTTTGTCATTAAACCGAAACGATACCAACCTTTCCTTTTCATCTGGCTTCCTTTCTGTCGCTTATTCACTCACTCACTCTTCACGGGCAGTGATGTCTGCATGGCCACCTAGTTCTACAATATTGAGTATAGACAATCGTACCGTACCACATCTTACATCTAGTGAAATACTCAGTCCCAAAATCCACCATCCCCTTTTCCGTTAACCTTAGCCTTTTTCGCTGCTTTCATCGTGGCCATTTGCGAGTCTGCTGATGTGATATTGAATGGATAACATGAAAATTCACCAAGTACAATGGAATAAATGCAGTAGCTTCTACGAATCCACCACTAGGCGAACTTGTCCCCCTTTATCTTTCAAACAAGGACAGCTGTGCTTAGGAGGAACACGGCTGCCACTCTTTTACCTGTTTTAGTCGATAACTGTCGTGCATGGGGACTGCGGTTTGGGGTAATGCGTCATAGTGTGACGTCTGAAATAATACTTGCCAAGAGAAATACCGAGAAATACTAAAACAAATGTACACGAGTTGCATTAGAATAAAAACAAGACCAGGTTTGCTTTTCTTAATACAGTGTATGGTGCTCGAGATACTGATATATAGCTTCATCATGCTTAGAAATTCGGTAACAGTTTAAGATCAATGAGGAGAGAATATACGATGTAAGGATGAATTAGAAAAGTGGAAGATTAACGCAGTGACGAAGAGAGTGGAGAATAGGGATGCAGAAAGGACAGCAAGCAATTTCTTCTTGGCTCACGTAGATGCGATGGAAGATTCACTCGGGTCTCGCGGACTAATAAATCCTCAAAAATAAAAGAGGCAAAGTACTGCTCAAAGGAGGTTGGGGGATGTGGAAAATTGTATAGCTATATTGTATGAACAAGTATGTTCTCAGCGAGGACGTTGGAAACGCGATAACAAAATCCCAAAGCTAGTATGCATCGAAAATCATAACTGCAAAGAAAGTAGTCAACGTGAAAATAGAGAAAGGAAAATGAAAGTAGGAATGTTGCCACATAGACCAGTATTATGATGTTATGCTGCTTAGATACGTCAAAACTGTACTGCGGAGATGAGGTGCATGGAAATAGAAATGAAACTGGGTAAATATGTAATTACGTAGCCGTACAAAGAGACTTTATTCAGAGAGGGAAATAGGGTAAACCAAAGTCGCCTGCACATAACAAGAAGGATTTACTAGGTTGGATAAACTCTAACGTAAAACTCATTGCGCGACCTTTCTATGACAGCGATACTATTTTGACACTTGTTTGAGATACAAAATAAAGAAAGATTTCATCTCAAGAAGTAAAGAATAATCGTAAATATTATTCAAAGCTTTGCCAGCAGAAATTGGATGGCCATAATTGAATTACGCGTCCCGTAGATGAGGTAGGGACAAACAGTTGTCCGCTGGATATAAAATTATAATTACGCCAACGTAGAAAGAGGCTTTACAAAAATGATGTCTTTAACGTGAAGCAATTTAGTAAAAGCTCACATTAAGGTTAACCCTCGAATGCAGAGAGGAAGCAAGAACAGTTGCAAGAAGAGTCGCTCTAAGACCTCACCGAATGCACACATGTATGCGAGTGAGATCGACAGAGAACAAGCGAGAATCCTTCTCGAATGTACCGCAAACCCTTTCGATTGAGCGTCACATCGTAAACTGAAAGCACAGTATGCCAGTAAGTGCTTCATAGCATTGCTCGAAAGAAGTAACGTTGCCTTAAGGCACATGCTCTTAAGAGACACTCTCCTTATGCTTTCGTGCTTTTATGATCCATGTTCGCATTAATACTCATATACCAGTGTTCACCAGCCCTGCCGACATTAAAAGGATTAATAATTTTCATGCTGGTCCAACTCTACTTCCTGCTACTTTCCCTTTTCTCCTACCTGGTACCTTTTCCTACGTATAAAACTATATGTATGAAACCTCTAAAGAAGAGTCATATTAGACGGTATGATGAAGACTGTAAAACGAGTTCTACAAGCATGAGTTAAATCGTCAAAGACAGCCAGGAAATGTCTAGGTAACTGCTACTGAGAAGAGAATTCGTGTGGTGGCAGTATTAAATAAATAAAACGGTGGTGAGGATGTCGGAGGAGTAGGAAATAGAAAAAGTCTTAAAGGTGGCAGGGAGTATATTTCTCACAAAATGTTGCATCGTTTATGGTGACTGACTCAAAGCATAGGTGATGCACAGAATGTTCGATTTGAAGTTTCCTCAATATAACAAGAAAAGAAACCGTAGTTAGATTTAATACAGTACATCGAGATTCCCAGGTGAGAAGCAATATCCTCGTTTTCCTTCAAAGCACCTGCCATTGAAGGCATCCATCTGTGAAAATACTGCAGTTGAAAACATTGAGGGTACACCAAATTCTACCATGAATGCTGTTTTTGACAACGGTAACAAATAGATGAGACACGAGATGAATTCTTTCCAACGAGATTAATCTAGCTAGAGTAAGGCCTTACGCAATGTCTTAAGCTTTGCTTGATGTACGTTTGCTTGATTATCTGATATGCATTTGTAAAGCCATTACAATAGCTTAGAAAAATGGATATAATGACGTAAGTCAGATAACTGTATTCGAAACGAGATTGTTGCAATATAAGTTAAAAGAGAACGGAAAGACTTTTAAGACAGCTTCTTCGGAAACAAGAGACAGAAAGTGAGAGAAAAATAGTAGAGAGGGACGAGCGCGAGATAAATATATCTACTTGGTCCCGAGCTAACGGCCTGACAAAATCAATAAATAAACTTATCAACGAACTTATCAAAGAAGAGGGAGGGATCGTCGATAGGTATTTTACGAGGAAATTTACGTCGAGTGGAGATTCAAGCTATATTCGTAATTTCCACTCAATCAATTGCGACTAGGTTGATAGTATGTTCTGATTAAAAAGGAAAGCGAGTCAGTCTTACTAGAAAATTCAATGAACGTTCATATTTTCACTGAAAATGTACATCTCTTCATACAGCAGTTGTAGCGCGATGCTCGGGCAGAATCGGATGCACTCCCAGTATGCCCTATTATGCGGAAAAGTTCATGTGACAAAGCGGTGACAGTGCTATATCGCATTGTACTTCATTGCAGACAAGAAAGTCAGCCAAAATATACGTTTGGATAGTAGCCAGGAGAAGATCTTCGTCGAAGCCAGCAAAATTTAACGAGCAGTTAGAGGAAATGAGGTTACTTGGGTTTGAAGCATAATTTTGAGATGGTGTTGTCCAGGTTTTTCAAAAAGTCACAGTGAAGAATTCTCAGTTCGACTGATAGTTCATCAATGTAGAATGTCAGTCGTGACTGGAAATAAATGGCAATGTCTAAAATTACTCAGTTAGTTGGAAAACGCAGTTTCCTTATTGCCTCTAGGTCTCTAACACTAAATTAAATCAACGCTTTATCGGAGCAACCGATAAATTATGCAATTAATTAGTCAGGCAGTTAAGTGCAATCAGATGGTGTACAAATTTAGGAGGGTGTAATTCTTAAAGAGCGTGTGTGCGTGAGGCGCAACCATAAGCTAAGCCGTCTGAAGCGGTTATTATGCTCTCGAGGAGAAGAACAGGTGAGATGGATGGAGAGAACCAAAGGAATTAGTGGATTGGTCTTGCATCAGGCTAGGCGTATGCGGACTAGAATGCGTGACGATAAAAAGCACAGAATTTAGTGTACTTCTAAGAGGATACGCAGAGGGATAGAGCGGGACTCTCACTGTGACACCGCAATAGAAGTACCTAAGAAAGCTGTGTGCTTTTCTATGAGCCAAGGCATCGATCGATTCTATACTTTATACAGTTTATGTTCCCGCCCACACACATTTGTATACGTCATCATGCTCACCAATCCTTTGGATTGAAATTGAGGATCGATGAATTTGACTTTTCAAGATATATCGATGAATTTTTATGAGCAAATATAATTAGTAACATCTCGCCGATAGATAATGGTATGGAATTTTGATAGTTTATAAACTTAACATCGATGAGAGTAGCCACTCATCGAGCGTAGCTTTCGCGTCATTTATATCTTTGATATTTGCGGAGCTGTTTTGAGTAACAAAGTCCACACTTGCTAGAGTTCCAAAGGGTTTTAGATTAATCTCCCTTTCTGTATCATGGTTTCTCATCGTTTCGCAAAATTTTGTAGACCATTGAACTTTAGGCTTACGATTCTGAATTCAATGAAATCTCGTAATGAAAGAATTTCGTCGGAGGCAAATCTTACACGAACCATAACGATTACAGCCAGAAATAAGGACCGATTTTTAGCGAGAGAAGAACGAATGTTCAACGTCAAAGAATACGAAGGAGAAACGAGAAGTTTTTTCGAACCCAAGAAGCAAGGATGTAGGTAACAGTTGGTAGGTGGTAAGTGATAGATACCAGGTACCAGGTGCGAGGTCTCAGGTAGCCTAGGTGGGAAAAAGCGCGTAGTCGCGATGACGCCGGATAACGTTCCTGAATCACGCGACCACGTCCAACAACCTCTAATCAAAGAATCGTTTGCGACTGTAATCGGCGTTGCTGGCAGCGTAGCTGGAAATATGTTTGAAACGAGCACGCTTAATCGATTCCAGAAAATCTAGAAACCTCATAAATTCAACGAGATTAGTGAAATTATTAGGGTTGCCTATGTAGATGGCCAAACATTTGGATAGGCGGGTATCAAAATTGAGTCATGGCGAAGTAGAATGAAATTATAATCAAATACATTTTATCAATAAGTGTGAATGATCGTTATCGGCTGAAAATTTGTAATATAAAGCATCGCGTTATTCTAGAAGAACTGAAGAATTCAGTTGACGCCGCCGCCATTAATTCTACCGGTGACACCACAAACGTTTTCTTAATTTGATGCTTTTTCTTATGATACTCCTTATCTTTATTTGTAACTCTCTTTTTTTTACTTCGTCCAATGTGTTCAGCCGGGTGAGAAAGGTTGTTGCCGCAAATTCGGTTAGACAAGAACTCCGAGCGTGTTTTGTATAAGTAAAGTCATAATATAAATTACGCAGAACTTGTGCAGGCAATACAGAACAGAAACGCGTGCGCCACTGGCGGAAGCAATTTCCATAAAACATTCTCGAATGAATGATGAGCAAAAGCTAGTGAGAGTAACATAAGGAAGACAGAGAGGAGACTACATTGCCATCAGATAACTCAATGCGATTCTTTTAACTTTCCGACAATTTTTCTGTCTTCTACTGATCTTCAACACTTTTTAGAGCATCCTCAGACATAATACAAATAGTATATTGTTGTAATGACCACTTTCGAGAGCTTGTCAGCGAGCTGTTCTCAATAGAAATTTAAAAGCGCTAGAGATTCGAGCGTTCTGCACTTGTGACCGTTAGTACGTTTCTGACAGAAAGTGAAACAAAGTCACTATTAACAAAGTGCTCCTATACTGTTACTACCACTGCTACTATATAGCTGCTCCTGCTACTAGCAAAGGATGCGGGAGAGCTAGAGAAAGCATTCGTGATAACGTGAATTTATTTCACCATAAAGTAACCGAGTCATCGAGAAATCCAATTGGCCTGTTATACAATCTTGTATTGCCCTTGTGCGTAATATTCGCGTTCTCTAGTCGAGTAGAAGTTGGATGAAAAGGTGGAATTGGTGAAACGAGCTTTAGGAACGGCGAATGGTGTAGAAAGTTGTTGATAAATTAAAGCTAGATAAAGGCAAACTCTTGAATATCAATCGAAATGAGGAGTTGCCACGACGATCGAGAATCCTCAGAGTGCTTTGCCAAATATCTACAGGTTGCTGAACATTCTCAATGGAGAATTTTACCGACCTTTGGAATATTTCGCTGTAAGGATATTAAACGTTTATGAATCTGTGGGGCTCTCTCGTTCTCTCTCTATCATAGGACATATGTTGTAGATAGATAGACGACGGAATTCTTGGCAATCCCGAGAGAACAAAGAACCTTGTATTTGAAACAGTAGTAAGAGTAAAAGCAGCAGCACCAGCAGCAACAATACATAGGTCGGCTGTGACACACGTTAAATGTATGTCCCAGAGTGTTCCAAGAGGCTCGAAATGTGAAAGAGGAAGAGAAAACGGAGGGATGAAAGTGGCTGAAGCGAACGGAAGTTTCGGTGTGTGCATGAAAGTGAGGAAGGGGCTACGACCGTTAAAGCCAAGCGCTAGAGGGATCTTCATTTAGGCGCCATCCCGAGAACGAAGAATGGGGAGAACGAGAAGAACGCGAAGAATGAGAAAAACGAATAGAAAGCTTAGTAAGATGAACGGAGCAAGGAAGAAAAGGGTTACGCTCGTTCAGTCACCACCTACGTGCTTCGAATGGTACTGCTAACAATTACCTAGGATACTTTTATTTGAATCTACGAACTGCAGCCCGTTACTGGCACTGACAACCCTCTTCTACAAGTTCATTGGACAATGCATTCGCTATTCGCATTTCATCTTCAGGCACGTCCGCACTCAAAGTAATTACGATATTCTCCCGATGATAACCGAACAGGCCCTAACGTAAATATATTCGACAGAATCTATTAAAATAACGACACTGAAGACACATGGAAGAGTTTTTCTCGGAAGTGTAGGACATTCGGCGCAACATGGGGCAATCGATTTATCGCACCGCATCGCTTGCCCTGGCATTGGATGCGTTATCGATAACGATGACGATAGCAATGTCGCTAGGGGAATGATAGCATCAATTTCAACTATATAATAACTCTATGAATTTCATTCATGTACACGATTAATCACAGTTCCGGGCAGTCTCTGCATACGCTTTGATCATTTCAATATTTTTCTCTGCGGGGACTTTCAGTAGTTAAAAGTATTGTACGTTGTGTAACACTGAAACTCATTTTACGCTTCCCGATCTCTGTGAGCAGCACGTTAATATCACTGGTTTTGTTGGTGTTACCAGTGGCGTTACCATACGATTGGGTAATACTGTTACTTTTACAGACAACGCTGGCTCGTTTGTTACAAGATTGATCCGTCACATTCTAATCATCCGACGCGCAAGTGCTTACATTCTCGAAGGTTCTAACGAACGAGTAGACGATGCGATGTGATTTGATTTCATTCGTTTCTATTGGGAAATATGCGCCCCAATGCAATCGGGGAAGTCAAGCTGACAACGTGCCATCGAAATAACAAGCATACTCAGCATGGAAGATCTAGATAGGCAGCGTTTACAGGAGAACGACGAAAAGAAATGGATTTTCCACCTAATGAGACGAAAAGCAACGCATACCGATGTGACATCGTGCATGTTCTTGGCGCGAGGCCAACAATAACCTAGAATACAACGATCTGAATTTTTGCTATGCTTGCAATGCCAACATGAAGTACCTCAATTTGACTTTTAGACAATTTTATCGGAACGTATTGATTTAGCGCTAAGTGTCGAGTATAATATTTATCGGCCTATCGATCGACTGAGCCAATGTATTCGGGAAATGCCGATATGAAAATCGTAAGTGTAATTGAGGAATACGAGTGACCAGGTGATTATTTAAATAATTCAGTTTTACATTCTAATTTCTTCTGGATAGTTCATTGGATTGTTTGTTTCACTTATGGTAGGCAGGTACGTGCTATCGCTTCCCTTGACGAGTGATATAAAGCGTAAAACTCTAGTGCATCCCGCTGCCAGTGCAACCACCTGCATAAATGTCAACGGATCGAGTGAAAAATGCATGCAGCGCCCGGACGAGCGAGAGCACGAGTTAAAGTCCTGGATAAAAACATGTTGGCGGAAGATTTCTATCCGAGTTGCTTCTGTCAACGTGACTGGCGCAAAAACAAATGCTGGAATGGTCAGGCAATCCGGCCACATTTTATACGATTTTTGTGCTGACTTGGCCAAGATGATCCTAGAAGAATAATAGTATCACAAGTGTCGCCATCAATTTCACGAGCTGTCGGCAATCAATCGAATGTTATTTTGGTATCAACCTATCGGTAAATATATGGGTACGAGGTTTGTGGGAGTCAACGGCATTTCCCTCGTGAAGGCGAACTAGCAGTAGCATCAATTGCCACGCGCTCAGACCGAAAGGGGCCCAGGGGGGGGGGGGGACTGAATACGAGGGTGAAGGTGAATGTGATTGTGAGGGTCTGGAAGAGAACTCAGTGACACGCCTTGCTTCCGGCCCAATTCAATAATTCCTGGTTAGACTGTTACACTTGAAATACCACCAACGAGATTCCTCTGTGGGGTACAATGCACCGCATCCTCTATCTATATCAGTATCTGACAACTTGTAAGCAATTTAGGATATTTAGAGAGAAGGAAATATCTACCATGCCATAGCTAAGGCACAGAATTTCTAATAACGATTTACTCAAACTTTGTAGTCTTTTCTTAGTTTCCTTGAGAAAGGGAACATTATGAGTGTCGCATCGATAGTGCTCGTAAAGACTCGATTTAATACGTGCTGCACGAAATAGATATAAATGTACCAAGTTAGTAGTATATACGTGGCAGATACGTAGGTGGATAGTCATGATTCTGTGCCCAATTAGAGCCATGAAAACAACGAGATTAGCGGAGTTCGAGTTACAGTTAGTGTATTATCTTTGAGCAGAGATGATTGCAAATTATTGAGGGGGATGTCCAGGGCACGCGAATCGCACGCGCTCGGCTCCTCGCCACAATTATTCGTACATTTCAAGAACTTCTCAACGAAGGTTTGCATAAGAAGACTTATTTTCAATTTCAATTAATTTAGTCTATAGGTTTGTCTTCCGGATAAATGAAGTATTTTAACAGACAAATTCCAATTAAAAGATACTCTGTTAAAAACTTTTTTTTATCTTAACGATACACAATCACTCTTCTGTCTTTCACGTCATTTCCACAGAAATTATGGAAAATAAATTTCATCGTGTTTTCTTTGCTTTGCCCAATACAAGCTCCATATACCAATTGAGTGAATAGGAAGAAGATATCGCATCAAAACTTCTAACTTCCTATACTGTTCACCTTTCCTGTACCACATTTCCCTATCGCTTTACTTGATGTATCTATGAATACGTTGATACTAGTTTTACGACTCTTGGGGAACGAGTCGATGTGCTAATAAGTTTTATATTACTATCAGGAAGAATGAAGTATGTGGCGGGGATGTAGATGGCGGAAAAAGGAAGGAAGGAAGCCATTACATAACTCTACATTGATAGGTCAATGCGCTATTAGAGTGCAATGTTACCCAACGGTTGGTGTAGGCCATCCATAAGTACTGCCAATAATCTCGAGTTAAGTGCTTCGACTGTTCTAGTCCACCCCTTCCTCTGTTTACTCTTCACTACATGTATGCGATGTATCCATACATCTTTCTTCCGCTTACTTTTTCACCATTCCCTTGTCTTGATCTTTCCTAACAGAAAAACTTTTGTGCGCATTTGTTCTGTTCACCTTTAATGGCATGATTCGTCGCATAATAGAAAAGGAAAATACTAGAGACTTCTGCAGAATTGGAAAGGTAAAATAATATACAGAAACGAGAGAGCTGTTAATAGCAAGAGGATAAGGACATGCGACCAAATCCCTCGTTCCAGTTTCCCAACCAACATAGCAACCAGTAATATGGTCATCTGAGTAACATTCCTGCATTTAACCTCCTGCTCGTTTCATTCGTTTCGGTTCAGCTAAGTTACGATTACCAGGGAAAAGGGAGCAATCGACGTCGTAATGGACTCCTTTTCTAACGATCCGAGTAAGCTCGGTTGCGCGTACGAACGGCGCGTCTTTGCCATGTACTTCTCCGATCGTTAGAGCTACAAGTAGGGAGTACCACTTTCCGATGTTCATCTAGCGTTTCGGAAGAGTTTCACCATTTTATTCTCAGACTGTCCGGCACACTGGGATCAATAATATTATTCGGATATAATTCGCGAGCACAAAGCTCAGATAAAATGATAGCTGTCCTGTCCTTTACAACTTGCCTACAGGTCGAATAGTCAGTTAAAAATTTCTTGTGCTTTGCAATTGATATTTAACGTTTCGTAGATCAAGAGAAGGTCAGCTGAATAGTTGGATGGTTGCGCAGACGGTGGAGGACGCAATCGAAAACCAATTACGTTAAAGCCTCATAAAATTCGTGCGACCCTGAGGTATTATAAATCCACGATATCTATCCCCGGAAGTCTGCAGTGGGATAATAATGTAGACAGCCAGGACGAGTTCCCTAGTGACAACGAGAAGGTCTCGACTACTACTCACCAACATTCACTGTCACTTGATATGACAACTGATCAAACTTAATTTAACATAACGCACCGTCAATCACAAACAGTACTGTGTTCTTTCCAGATCAGAATTTCTTGCCATTCTGTATGCGGTACATATAAGCCTATCTGACTCTTCAAGTTTGTCAATTTGATTTCAAAACGGTTACAGCATCTCGGAGCAATGATGTTCATAGCTTTTAAACTGTTTATCACTAATAAAGTATTTTTCCAAACGATAGAAAATATAGATATTCTATATTTGGATACTGACGTAAATAAGAATAGAATGCAGACTATTATCTTTGCAAATGATGTTAAATCTGAGCTATCATGTTGCAGTTGTCAAATCTATTCAGCAAGTTTGAGCTGGGTAGGCCTGTGTACATATATGTATATGCTCATGTTAACGAATGAGAACACAAGCAAATAGTGAGGGTTTGCCAAAGGCTCTAAGTAAATTTTTCCATCGGAAAGCTGGCTTGACGAATTGGAATACAACAAGGTGATAAAGCAGCAACGTTCTGACGACACCAACTAGAATATCGTTGAGTAGAGAAAATTTGCTTTGTGAATTTGCTCGGTGTTTATTCTTCCTGAACCAACAGCGAAGAAAAAGCGCTATCGGCGTGTTAATTAGCGAACGCTCATAATCGAGTTTGCAATTTTTGTGCGAAGCATTCGCTGGCCTATTGACCTCCAGAATCTGACAAGCAGCTCTGTCTACGCTGTGTGGGATGAAGTTGTTAACTGGCCAAACGGCATACTCTTCAGACTACTTCATGCTACTTCACCTGATGTTTCTCTACCTTTTGCTCGCGGCGAAATCCTAGAAAACAGTTTTAGCAGTTAAATTAAATAAGTTACCAACTATGCCCGGTGCACCTACAATGAGAGGACGAGTGAGTTCGTTTAAATTCCTATCGATTTTGCTAAATCCTACTCGGCTTACACGTTGACATATCGCTAACGATTTCCCACTGCAATAGAAAGCAGAAGAACACGAAAAAGATGTTCAAGGAAGAAAGGCTAAAGACGTTATTAAGAAAATATGAGACGGGAATCAATCAATCTTCTTATGCTTTTGGGCATAAGACACTCACTTTGAATAGAAACAATGAAGAAAAATGAATAAGCGGTAAGAAAAAAGGGGGACAAGTAAGAGGTAGAAAAGAAAAAAGGCTCACCGGACTGATGAGAAGAAAGAAGAAGCGACAAGAGGAGTGATGAAACGGACGCCGCAGCGCTCAAGAAACTCCTTCGGTTTTCCTTCATCCCGGGATTCCTAGTAAAGCTCCTTTTCTTCTCCGGATGACACTGCCTTCGTTCCTTAGTCACTTACTAATACCAGGAGGCTTTCTCTGCACCCACATCACTGTCACCCTCGGCCGATATGTCGCTGTTTAGCTCATAGCTCCACACAATGCAAAGTCCCAAGTCACTAGCAGAATCACCAAAAGCTTCCACCAAATCTCACTCTTTTCAAAAACAGTCGTACTCTTTTTTTTGTTAAGCAAAGACGATACGCCGTTCACCATAATCTCCTACTATCGATGATTGCACAAGCTGCTTATTTATATTTTCTGATGCAGTTATCGTAAATTGTTATTGAGGAGAATATTGAGATCTTCATACACTGAACAATATAAGGAATGTCTTTTGCTTGCAATCGCGCGTGCGCATTCGTGTGTTCACTTCTACGTTTACACGTGTCGGATGAAAGCTTCTCGACGATGGGAAAAGATGCTCCGTATTCTTTGCGACGTATTTTCGTGTAAATGAGACAAGTGATATGAAATGTGCGCGTATTCTTCGAGAAGAGAGCTATCACTGTCTCATGTCGACGTATTTATGACCGTAATCCCTCTTCCTTGGTGTTCTTTCGAACGCCATCCTTGAGCAAATGACATTCTGCTCAGTGCCTGCAACAGATGAAAAACAAGTTGACGGATGAACAGATCTTACTGCAACTGGATTAAAAATTAGACACTGAATAGTATGCAGCTATGACAAAGAGAACATTTGAGACACTAATTATCCTTGTATTTTTAATGTAACATCGTACGATATACAAAGCAGTATAGGGTTAGGCTAGATTATTTAGTCGATTAAGTTCTGTAAGATTCAAGAGCGGACAATAAACGACGCGCTCTTCACCAACCTACTTTTCAGCTTGGTGTGTATGCTTGCCTGCATGTATGTATATTAAAAACAGAACATACCTATCAATTCCTATGTCAGCCTTGTACGAATAGATATGATGACTCTCAAAGACGTCTTCGAGAGAGGTGAGTGGCTTTGTAGAATTGTAGAAAGATTTACGTTCATTCCAGCAATTTTTAAACGTGATTTAAAGGTGAAAGGCGCAAAGACGAAACATGAAATTAACGATCTTGACGCAAAGAGCGTGAAGGCTTTGTCAGGTAGAGAAACAATTTTCCCGAGTAAAAAATTTCTCAGTCAGACATCTCCGAAATTACTGCAACACGACGGTAAAGGATTGACCATTTTAAATAGTCCTACTGACCTTTTTCCTCTAATACAATGCAATGAGATAATAGGGACAAGCTATGTAAGAACGAGATGGAATTAAAAGGTAACTTCTTTGATTCGTACTATTTGCACAGCAGACTTCTGCCGATACGCAGCTAGAAGCTAATCAAATAGATACCACAGAATTTAACAGTACGTTCACTAAAACGAAGAAAAGCAGCGGGAATGATTGTCACTAGTCTATGATAAGAGTTGAGAACAAGAGCAAAGAGACAACGTTAGCACAAGAAGGTGCGAGAACGACTTGGCAACAATTTGAAGATTTTTCTAACTCGTTCAGAGCTTATATTATGTAAAGAAGTAGACACTCGTTAGTTTGATGATTAAATGAACCAGCCAATTATTAATGTATCACAAATATGGGAGTAAGATATCCATGAGGATATGTGGTTCCCTGCAACACTTCGCACTGAATATAAGGAAAATTCTGTCACGAAGCTACACGAATCCGCATGGCGGTTTGGCCGCGACTGAAAGCTTACTGGAGAGCTTGCGCAAGTTTCTCAGCCTCACCGCTAGAGTGCTAACCACCTCCAGTTCCGGCAAATTCAGCTCCGAGCACCGACATCCATCGGCCGCATGATAAAAACAACTACCGATATCTATCTACGACGTTGTTCTCTATGTACTAGGTAGAAAAGTGACTTTTTCCTATAAGGAAATTTCCAAGTCAACCCCTATTTAAATAGAATATCATCTTATTTGCGTAACGCAATGAAAGAATATTTCGGAAAAAAGCTAACGTAGCCTACGACTTCAGAGCTTTATCATACAAACTTTCATAATCATTCCTAATCGCTTCCTCAGTTATAATTCTCAACCTATTCATTTGCCACTTTCAGGTTATTCATTCTCACCAGCTTTCTTTTTCTGCTTCTGCGCTTCCTACGCTTCAGCCACTTCGCCATACCTGAGAAGCCAGGGTGACGCCGTGGAGTGAAAACTTTCTGTTTCATATTTTCAGGTTTTATCTATAATTACATGCCACGTATGGTTCTCTGCAGCACGGGTGCCATGATTCAGCCGCGAAATGGGACTCTAGCTACACACGTGTGCTGACGTGAAAGATTATCTTAATGGCGTTACAACTTACCTTCTCTGTACACGTGTACATGTGTGCGCCAGAGAAGAATAACATTCTGGATGTCGTGAGCATTCTCTTGCAAGTAGTGAGTTAAAAGAGTAGAAGTGGTGGGAAGAGAAGGAAAGTGGTGTAAAGAGTGGTTTCAAAGACATAGATACGGACTACGTGAATGCACACATGGACTGTCGCAAATAAAGATTGCACGACTCTTGTTCTCTCGACTTACGACTCTCATCCGCTTACGACGTGATATTGACTATGCATTAGGAATGAGACGCAACAAGGCGACTCCTTCGTGTTTTGTGGCTACATTTACATTCGACTTTAAATCATCGGAGGATACACATAAAATTCTTCCTAGAGTTAAAAATCTCTCAAGACTTTTTATCATATCGTAATAGTTGTTTACAATTTTTCAGTCACGACATGCTGTGCTATCAGCATCGCTACTTCAACCTACTACCACTACTGTCGGTAACACCGCCGCGAGACCACTACTATTGCCAATAATGTTCTATAACCAAGCGACAAAATTTACTCATACTTTATTGACAATTATTTACGTCACTCTGGCACGTATGCATCGACAAACTTTAAGCTCTCCACTATTAAATGGACATTTATTTATGAATTCACTGCTACACGTGTACCGAATCCTCCTTTCATCTGCTCTATCCAACATACGTGTAGATGCATTAAAAATCACACATTTACGAAGGCGTCGCCCCAAGTTTTATAATATTACGAAAATGTTTAACGAAAAGTACGTTCAGTGGAAAACTCATCTTAGGTTAGGAAACTCAAGCGCCAAATCATGACTACGTATTCCTCTATCGTGCTGCAAGAAATGAAGACAAATGCAGGCGATTCAGTCTTATGGAGAGGAAACACGATAGCTCAGGTCTCTTCCTTGGAACGTATATATTACCAGCATCTTTCATAAACCTAGTCGTTGTCAACCCTACGAGAACTTTAAGTACATTACTGATCTATCCTATCATTACACTTGTAATCCTCGTACTGGTTTCGCGGGAAAACTGATTATATATAAACAGATCAAAAATATGTCACTATTTGATCATATCTGATTAGGTTTAAAATTTTACAAGAATTTACTGTGCAAATATAATTTTTATATAAATAATATTCTCAAAGAGTTGCTTTATCCATGCATGGGTTCATTACGTGTCTCGCGGACAGCAATGGAGAATGCACGGACAGCAATGGAGAATATGGTATACACGTGTCTTCACAGTATACAATGTTATATTGTATCGCAAATAATGATTGCAAAACCACACGCGGGGAGCGATAATTATGAAAGGGATTATTAGCATGTTAGTTAGTAGTGCGTAGGAGTGTGAACGTACCTGGAACTCAATGTACGTGTTACACGTACAAACTGTTATTATTCGGAATCACGTTCTCCAGATTAGCCGTCGCAGCGTTATGAATCGTAATACGTTTCAGAGATAAAATATACTATACTTCGTGCAGATGCGAAAGCAACATTGGCGTGGGCAATCGTGTGGAACTGTGAGAGCCAGGGAGTAATTACTAGAAATGTAGAACTTACAAGATGTAATGGAGAAAATTGAACAATCTTTACATATGAAAAGAAACAATGTTTTATATGTAGTAACTCACTATCTAACGTATTAGTCGGCTCAAACTCATCTGAGCGATCGAGAATATCGGTTATAGACAGTTATAGATATCAAGAATTTGAGATATTAAGCTGGAGAGTTGCAAAATTTGAGAAATAATAGGAAGATAATGGTGTTCCGCATCCATTGAAAATTGGATAAATAGTCCAGGTCGACCTATCGCGTTTAAAAATTTACGGTTCATATGAGGCTGCTGAACAACTCGCTATTTTCCATAAGATCAATAAAGTTCCCCGTCTACTCAACGAATCCACTCGTTCTAAATACGAGCGCCGCAAGTGTTTTTCCGAGGACCTGACATGGCTAATATCGGCTAAGAGTAGTAGGTATGCGTGACTCAAGGATCCTGACCTCTTACCTTGCTCCAAGATCATCCCCGCATTACCCCCCGTTCTCACATCTTATTACTACCTAGTTTCCACTCTGTTATTTTTCCTTTCTTTTCCAAAACTGCTTAATTACTGGTTGCTGAGACCCTATTCACCAGTAAAAGAATTACTGGAGCAACCATGTCTACTACATATCAAACTTCAATAATGAATTAGTAGTCAGTTCGTCTATTGAATAAATAAGAAAAATACCGTGGAATACGCACAAATACAATTCCCTACGAGAAGAGGGGAAAAGTCACGCTCGGTATTAAAATCTAAGTCCTCGCGCCGTCGGAGAATACTTTCCTACGTGCAGCCTTCAGTCTTCAACGCCTCAATCCCCCCCAATGGTTAGACGGGATCTACCGTGGTCGTTACAAACTTTCAGTAGTCGGAATATTAGCATTTAACGATATCCCGCTTGCAATTCGTGCTTAATATTCTTATGATGTTCCAATGTCTCTCTAAGAGACAAGTGGTTATCGTTATACATACTTAACGGAAATTGTGAATACACTTGAATTATTACGTTATTGCAAAAAATCATGTTAAAATATGTACTGTGATAGTACTGTCACAGGTAATACGATTATTATGGTAATAATTGAAATTGTTATCTGTCATCCATGAAATAAGATTACTTTTCTAACCAATTCCAAATACTAAAGAGCTGGTAAATATAATTGAATATTGGTCATGCCGATCCATCAGTTGCTTAACTTATCTAACTGATAGATCTGCTAAAGTTTTACCAAGTAAAGTTCCAAGTGGCAGGAATGGAGGATATGGACGTCGAAGTTCGTGGCCGATACTAATAGCGGTCTAACGACACCCAATAACTGCAGATCGTTACTCAACGAGGACCCTTTTAACTCTTGTCAAGAGAGTATGATAGTTCGCCACTAAGCAAGTTTGCCATTTCCATCCATTTGGGAGAAACCCGCTTGTCGAATGCCATAATGGCTTTGAAGAAAGTGCGGTCTAACCACGCCACTCTCATGGGCATTACCTTCCCTATATTCAATGGAAACTTATGCCCATATCGTTCGATGTCAGAATACTCGATTGACATTTGATTCCAACATCAAAACGATACTCGAAATCCTGAGATTTTCGTTACTGAAAAGTTCCTAAATTCAAGAGAACGCGAATCGATTGCTCGAGGCCAAGGTGCCTTGTGTTTCGTGATTCACGACGGGTGAGCTTCTCTGCAAATACGAACAGCTGCAGCATCGAATCATTCACTAAAAGCATTTTCTTTGAAATCTTTTGGAGTTTTTCTGTCAAGTGTTTCTTACCAATTTCCGAGCACTCACTAGTCCACAGACTGTGTATTTAAAAATTTGTCAATTTCTGTAAGAGCAAGGGAATAGTAATATCGATATATTAAAAAAAAATGACACTACTTAAAAGAACCTAAAATTTTATAAAAATGTTGAATGCACGCGTTACCTTGTCGCCCAAGTAAAAAACCGTGAAAGATCTGTATCGAGCGACTAGCGTTCAATATCCAGTATCTTGGTTGTTTTATTTCTTTCTTTAAAACCTGGGTGAACCTTTGCTTCTCATATAATCTTTAAAACACGTTCCATCTGATTCTTTTTCTCTACCTTCTTTCTAAACCTCGCAGTTTATTGCACGAGGCAAAATTCTCTTGCTGCTTCCTCGGCATTCTCCATGCTGACTTCACGTAAAATAAGATGTTGTCGCTGCCGGCTGTGCTCGCGATGTAATTCAGATACTCACTAACCCGTACCTCTTATTTTTTCAACTAGTTCTTCGATTCGCGAATAAGAGAATTACGAATTGCCAAAAATAAAGCAGGGCCAGCAATGCAGATGGAAGCACCGTAGCATTAGTTAATTAGGTTGGGCAGGAGGCGTGACGTCGTAATTATTGCAAGGTAGCAAGGGTTCCCATGCCGGTCTAGCTGCCTGACCGCCTGTCCGCCTGCGTACACCTACCTCCTTGCCTGTTCGGATGGCTGGCTAGATGCCTAGCTGCTGCTGGTTCGCTTGCCCGCCTACCATGACAAAGTTATTAATTGCTTCCTACCATTCCAGCCTCAGCCTGGGTAAACCAGCCCGTACTCCGAATCCCAACAATGTTCACCCCGTCGACTGCCTACACGTACACCAACCTAACAACCATCACTATTCATCACTGCATTCTATTATTTGCAAATATTTCACTAATGGGGAACGGCAAATCATCCTCATCACATGGACCGGCTGAAATAATTGTATCACTCCTCAAATATTGAGAATCTTTCCCATCGTGACAATGTTCTTCATGCCAGTGCGATCCTAGCCTGATTTTCCGCTGCTGCACTGTATATTACAAATGCGAAAATCTGTGAAAATATTTACCAATGCATTTGATAGACCACTGAAACATGGATCAAGTCTGATATGTTTGCTCAGTACTAACAATTCGGAAGTAAAATATTTTAAGGTTAACGGTGATGCTGTGACGAGAAGCTATAGATTTCTCTTAGGAAAGCCCTACAAAAGCTCAGGGCTGCTAAATAAATAGCCACAATGGGCTGCTGTTACTTATGGCTTGAACGAAGACAATGAAAGACGCAATTTCAATAAATATCAATTCGGTGAAAGGAAGCGCGAACTGGGTATTATGGTACTCGAACACGCCAGGAATCTATGTATCACCTTAATGATTCAAGGGGAGAGACGTTACGTATACATATAATGCAGTAGATAGGACAAATATAGGTATACATAGCACGTAATACAAATACCCAATACTTTCTACCGTTTTCTCATTCAGAGGAACGATCGATCCTTCTCCCCGACGACTATACTATTTTAACGTTTCGCTTATCCTCTAAGAGTACTCATTCTCCTTGCATAGTCTAGCAAAATACGTATGCAATAACGAAGTAACACCAACATAGAAATAAAAAGAGTGGCAGCGCCATAGTATAATAGGTAGTAACGCGATTCGTGAGAGTCAAACGTGCCAGCAGTTTTTCAGACTCGAGCGACTAGTTTCAATAATAGGTGGGGAACAGCTGTTATAAATCGTATAACGCGAATTGCTGGGGTCACGGGGAGTAGCCTAACGCTATTATCCATATAGGTCTGCAGCAGGAAGATTCCAACAGGGAATTTCATAACCCCAATCAGCTTGTTCTTCTGGATACAGCACTTCAAACTTTTTTTGGTCCAGCGAAAATACTCAATAGAAAATTTGAGCTCAATTGCAAGTAATAATATGGTACTCAATCTTTGAATTGATAAATTATTTATATAATTTTTTGCCGCGTCGACGCTGACGGCCTAGACAAAAAACTTGAAAGATCCTTGGCTGCTGTTGTGCCTAAATGAGTGAGTGATGTGATCCGTAGGGATAGTATGCGGTTGGTGAAGTTGTTGAAAAAGAAACGGCAATGAAAAGAAACAATATTACATTCCTTCGGCTTCTGATTCAAATAAGATGGCGAGGCAAAAGTTTACATCGGTCCTAATGGCTCCCTGCGGGTCTTTCCAGTGGCGTGTATAGATATAGCCTCCTGACTTTATAGTATAGACAGGGATTCCCAACATATCTGGCTTATTCTAATACAACTTCTCACCATAGAAACGTATGAATCTAGGGAATACATAAAACATAGAGTATTGCACACATGCTCATATCTTATTTTCTTGTCGATCTGATCACCTTTTCACTTGCAATCCTTCATTATAAGTACATGGCCAGAGAGCACTCATGAGTGGTAGCTCTACAAGTTTAAGGGCACAGGTAAAGAGTGAACAGGAGAGAAAAACGAAAGAGAATAGAATCCCAAGGGACAGTGGAAAGGCCGGGGAATTCCCTGGCGTAGGAAAAGGTCGTACCTACATACATTGGTCCTCCCAAGGCCATTACCCACCGGCTGATCCACTACTCGCTTCTCAAAGAATTCTAGTGCTCACCAAGGAGGACTGGAGATTCCCGTAAAAGAGAGATGGAAGAAGTGGCCACGCGAGGAAGAGCCGAGCCAGGGAGAATGGAGTCAAGTCGAGTCGTATTGGCGAGCGATGGCGCACTCCTCGACTCGCGGGATTACTTCAATCCGAGTTTATTGTAAGTGGCGAGACGATGGCTCCGGTCCCCGATCATTCGGGTCTCTCCCAAGCATTCCACCTCCCTTAAATAAATTGAGAGGACGAGATTGTGTCCGGATAGGCAGCCACTTTGCCAGCTCTACGGTCAGTAGCTTCGCGAATCCACTCGAGAAATTGTGAGCACAGAGAGTCGAGCTTCGGTTTATTTCGTCACTGTACTTTTTTTCGCTCTTACTAGTTTATTATCACTGGAATCTGTCCAAAAAGAGTGAACTTGATCTTTTGGTTAATCAAATAATTAGTAAAATGCCTAAATGCTTCAGCCCACAAATCTAACAGCCGAAGAAGATTGAAAAATTTGTATTTTATATCACCTATTTTATATCACCTTATGAGGAATGGTGGCATAAATCGTTCAAGATAAAATTTGCAAATTCTAGTATCCTCTAATATTAAGTTCATAAAAATATGTGGCAAAGTGCCAGTACAGCAGGTAGGCAATTGAGCGTGTAAGTTCCAGATATTGAGCGGAACTACTAGGAAATAGAGCTATGAAGAGTTGGAGATGTCAAGCAATTAATAATTTGTTGAAAAGTCATATGTATAGAATTGCCTACAGAAAGATTGGATACGTGATGAGACAAATCAATGGAAATACTTCGCTATTTTCTGCAAGCCACTTCTGAAACCAGCAAGACACTTTTAGTGCATCGAATAAATTTCCCGAGCAAATTAAAAGTAGTATTTTATCGTGTAAGCTCGCTCCCCTCTTTTCTCACGATCACCAAATAATTCCCCGTGCGTGTTTACCTGCGTCTAATAATTGTTTTTGTCAATTATATCTTTCCTTTGATCTTTGTGAGCATCCTCTTTCACTCGAAAAGTATCTCTTCATGAATCTAACAATGTCAGACACTGCGCGGGATGAAGAGGGCAAAATTTTATGAAGATTTGGATGAAGCCGAATAGATTCAGGATTTGCTCGATGAGCTCCAAGGAGAAATGTGCCCTACACAATTAATATCGGAGTCTAATCCTTCGGAAATGAGAAAAGAAAGACGGAGGACGAATAAGTTAAAGTTAAAGGGATGGTAGAGCTTGAAAATGTGCGGCGCCGAGGATAATCCTAGCATCGTCCTCCCAGAGCGAGAACCTGGAACGGGGATATGCAGGTAAAGTAGCAGAGGGGGAGTAAAAGTACCAGAATAAAGAAAGCAATGTCAGTGTAAGGAGAGGGTAGCAGGGAAGCAAAATAGCAGCGAAGCACTCGGATGGAGCGAATCTCGTTTCATCCAGAGGAGGAATTTTTTACTTCCATCTTAAGCTCACCGCAATCGTCCGAGAATTGCCCAAGTAGCGTCAGACATATTACAGCCTTTCTAGTGAGAAGGAAGGACTAATCGTGGCGCATTTTTCGTTGAGCCCTGCAAGGAAACGCATTCGTTAGCAGCTATATCCAACACTGTGGAAAAAGGAGAAAAGTCCAAAAAAAGGGACGAACATGGAAGAGAAGCCTGAACCAGTCGTCTTTCTCTCATTGGATATTTGATCAGCCCACGCATAATTTTGGCCACCTCACAAGAGGTATTACTGTACTTGTAGGGCATCTATAACCCCGCCTTTATGTAGGACATCTTTTGGTGCAGCCTCAGTTATTTCTGCAGAAGAATTAGCAGCTCTGAAAAACTTTCAAGTATAGCAACTCCCCTCCGGTTATCTACTCGAAGTTTGCAGAGCCAACTGGTCGAGCTTTCGTCTAAATAGAGAAGAGTATTTCTATGCAATATCTCGTGTTGAGCCTATGAAAAGATCTTGCCACTCATAATGCGAGCTTTACGAAAAAAAAAGAAAAACTTTGCAGGGGAACGTCAATGAGAGCATTTGAATGCTACAGACTTTTTCACGGCCTGGAATTTGAGCCTATATCAGGCCTTTTCTCTTTTATTAACATATCCCCATGGCACTAGCGCCAGCTGACAATACGCAGGTACATACATACATATGTACGTTCGACCTACCAACCGACAGAACGACCAATGAGTCGACCTTTTGAGAACTCGCATTCCCACCTTTCCCCTTTCATTCTTATTTTCACCTTCTCTATCCCGCATAACCATGAGGCTATTCCTATTTTTCAAACATGTAGTGCTTGTTCCTGCTAGGCGCTATGTTCGGCAACCATCAATAGTGTTGGGATCCACGTGCTGCGAGTTTCATTAACTAAGAATGGAAGACCGGTCGGAAGTCACGCCATTGAGAGCGCTTCGTCGAACGATAAATAGTGTATTGATTTTAATTCCGCGGATGTGTGGAAAAAGTGACACACATGAAAGGTGTAAAAATATGAAATTTCTGAGCTACGGACAACTATGGCATTTTTTACGCTTTTCTTTTATTTCACTTGCAGGTTGCTTGAACGACGAATACATGAGGTAATGGTCACGAACACACATACATCGAATCCCGATACCAATATAGCACAAGCAATATAAATTCCTATCGCATTTTATCAATAATCTTGCGAGTCCTCCTATCTATTAGATTGCGAACCAATCTGTGGCGTGTGCCAAGCAATATTCTTCAACTCCCCGTCGGTTTTTTCCTTCTTGTTCCTACTCGTTCTTCTTCATTTTATCTCATTTCTCTTACATCCGACTCCCACTCCCACCCTCGCACATCGATCCATCCGTTAGTCTTTATAACCCAATGACCGTCCCATACTTTTGCCGATCGCCAGTATTTTTGTTTCTCTGTCAAACCATACTTTCCCACTTTATCCAACCTTTCTAAAATCCTGATAGAGAAATGTCTCTGTTCCGGAGGACGAGGCAGCAAATTGTAGTAATTTTCAAACTCGTAATTTCTATATAGTACGACGCGATATACCAATAATAATTATTCTCTGAAACATCTCTCTTGCCAATTATATTTTTAATGTTTTAAAAACATCATCCTTTACGTCACATTTAATAAATTGGAACGTATCAGGACGTGTAACTATGTGAGAAGTGCTCATACAGTGTAGGCAAATCGATACACTGTGACGATATCTAAGTATGCATCTATAGGATATGCCGCAGCAAGCGAGGGACTTCCGCGTCTTATCGAGCTATAAATATTTACGCTCAACTATTTTACCTCACGTTGGCATCCCTACCTTCTCGTCGATAGCTCACTCAACACCCTTGCTGGAAGCCAAGACTTCACACAGTCTCATTCAACCCCTGAACCACGTAACTCCTTCTCTCCCTAAACATCATCCTCTCTAGAGATGCTGATAATTGTGGAGTAGACACGCTGACTATAGGCCCAAATGACATACGTAATATCTGTTGTACACACCAGTAAAATCCAGTTTCGATCGAGAACCATGAGCCATAAGTGAGTCACAAGCGAGCCGCCAGCTAGCCACCGGCTTTTCTCTCTTGGAAAATTAATGGTGCCATTCATTTTAGGAATTCCGGCTAATGGGATATTCTTGTCTTTCTCGTTTTCTGCTCCTTTCACTTGCTCTCCATGCCGGACGCGCGAGCTTACACATTAACGCCAAGGGTTTGGTGTAAGTCAGGCAGTAGTAGAGAATGTTAATGAATGAAACGGTCATTACCTCTTACCGATAAAATTGTAATTAGATGCTCTCGTAAGTCTCGCTAGATTCGATAAGGAGCCCGATTAATACTCTCGAGTTTGAGGATGATGAAAGCAAATGTATGTGCCGTTGGAACTTGCAATGGGATTAAGTTTACGGGCTGGCCGTTGCTGTAATATGAGTTTAATTACAGTGTGGTAGGGGTTCTACAACTACTAGTAGCAAGGAACGCGATGCCACTGCCTGCTAGAGGTTCTGCTCTAACCTATCGTGACTTACAGCTAAAAGCAAACGCTCGATCTAAATGAAACATCAAATCTAAATTCAAGGAAACGTGCGATCCCTATGAAATTGCAAAACTGGGTGTGGAGTACGATATTCGGTTAACCAAGAGGGCACTCTTATTCTTTCACGCTTCTGCTTGGATAGATGCATCGTAAGCCGATATATGCCTTCCGTTTATCCTGAAAGCCCCATAAAGGAATACTTGATACCTACAACAAAGTTTCTCCAGGTTAATCTCAATTTACACTATACCTATTCCACCTATAGCGCAATGATCCTGTAGTAGGAGTAGGTGCAGAATGCTATAGTACCAAAATATTAACTCTATTTTTCATTTAGATATGCAAATTCAATTTCTCGGAGTGACGTCATTTAAACTGTTCAGACTTTCCAGACCCAGCAGGTTGTGCAAAATCTTATGAGCAGAAATTCGGCAGTACTTTTATTTTTATACGTCCTTTCACTATGGAATAATAATATACGTCCATATAAAATAGGAATTATATATTTCTATTTGGCCATTCTATCTGTGTCTCACAGTCATATTCATTTTTCTTGGCTTGTTTCAACCTCGAAGAGTATAATAAATTTGTGAAAAGAGCAATTTCGCCTCTTCACGTGTCATATCTATCTTCGTTAAGCCTGGCGGCAGCTTGCCTTAATTACCTTTTAATTTAATCCAATACGAGCTCCTATCGCGTAATAATTGAGCCTCCGTGCTGACTAAATAAAACGGAACGGACGGATCTTTATTCTAATGGAACTTGGAATATGAATGGCAATCCTACATCCCCTGTAGGCGCACTTTTTCATTTTCTAATTCGAATTAATGTTATTTTTTAATCGTCAAGCCGGCGCACAAGGACGATTTCATTCTAATTTGCGTTCTAAAAGACGAGAGAAATGAGGGTTTCCTCACGGATTTCGAGTTAGGAATTAGTATTTGAAGCGTCATGAAGCTCCTGCTTCCACCATCTCACCCACAGGAGAGAAACATCTGAAAATGCTAAAAAGGTTTCCATAAAAAACTGATACCAGGCGAAATACCATCGTATCAATTTAGCCTAATTCCAGTGCATTATCCTTATACCAATTGGCACACACGACCCTTCCGAGTCTCGTTGAAAGTGCTCCCCAACGTTTCCATGTAAGTACACCGCTTTTTAAGTAACAATCCAAATGCGTCTTCAGTGAGTATGCAGACGCACAGAAGACTCAAAACAAATTGGACACTCAGATGAAAGTATACTAGGAAGGCCATCCAATTTCCACTAGATGAAAGGAAAGAGGCTAGGCGACTCTCTTCGCTCTATTCTCAACGTAAACATTTCATTTTGCCAACAAGGGAAAAAGACTTTTTATAACAATCTTGCAATATTTCAATATGATTAAAACTGATTAAGATACATTCAAAACGATGCACTGCAGTTTCATTATCCGTTGCTTTGAGATATTATTATTACTTCGATTACTGGACCACTTTCTCGGGTTCACTCCAACGTATTAATTTGTTCAGTTTGCCTTTCACACTCATACATTCACTTAATTTAACCCTGTATCCATTATTCACTATGCGCCTGACATCTCTTTCTTGATGATTCTACCTGCTTCGTACGAGGATTTACAACTTTCACGGTGGAATATAATTATTACTGTAATTTACATACAACAATAGACTATTCGTCGAAACTAAATTTTCGTAACTCTCAACTTTCCAAAACGTGCGGAATTCTTAGTTGTAAATTTTGCAAAATAAGAATGATATCTGACATCATATTGGAAGTTAAAGAATTTTAGAACTGCCAGAACGCAGTGACACCACTTTACACTTGTTATCGTTACTTCAAATGTCAACTGTCAAATTCATAGAGTTAATAGAAGTAGACATCAGTTGATTCTCATCGATCGAATCAAGACTAGAAGGAGTGAAAGAATAAAATGAGTATAAGGGGCGAGGATGTCGGTCGAAATTGGTAAAAGCTGTGAGTTCAAGAAAGGGTTTCGGCACTATTCTGTTTGCTAATTACTCAGGGGCGTCGGCACATTTGCATCCACGTTCACGCCAGGGCTCTGACTGGTGGCGTTAACCTTCTCATTAAACGTAATTGTTCGCAATAATTTGATGCCACCTGTCTCCCTCTGTCGTTTCTACGGCAACTTCCCCACAACTTAACCCTTTCCAAGTTTCACACCACTCAACATCACTCTCTGCCTTTGATCCTGATTGTTAGAAACCACAATGAATGTAGACAAATACTTTTATCTTTTAAGGCACCACGAATTTTTTTCTGAAGAAAGTTTACCAGAGTTTTTTCGACCTAAGAAAACAGGATACGTCTTAGGACATGCAGGTAAAGGATAGAGCAAATGTTGAGAACAGACTCGACGAGAATAAATCTTTGAAAAATGTGGTACTATGTCCTGGATTAGATCAAAATACAAAAATTCAAAGATTAGGATAGACTGAAGAAATTTAGGCTAGTCAAGCTCCGGCTGTACATACTGGAGAAAACTAATAATGAAATGTATTAAAAGAAAATCATCAAAAAACCCCATGACAATTTAGCTGTGTAATTACTACAGTTAATCTGGGTTTCTGAATCGAGAAGCAAGCGTAAAATGCGAGAAAAGAAACATTTAAAAATGAAACTCAGAGATTGCAGCGACATTCCTGCAAGGCCATCCTGAGCCGCTTATCTGTTGATGATGCACTGTATTTTCTTCTAATACCTGGAGCCCACCGTCACGACAGTCGAGTGTTCCGGTTTGATAGCACGTCATTTTCTCACGGGATCTCGTTGGCACCCTACGTGCCAGAAAAGCGCCACACATTCCCACTCTCACAGTGGGCAGAAGCCAGTAGCAGTAACCCGCTCAAACTTGGCCTAGCTCGTTACGGAGCAGCAAGACTCTTATCTGGCAATCAAGGGGAGAACGAGGGACGAGAGCGAAGCGTGAATCAGGCAAATCATGATGGACGATAAAAGAGAAACACCGAAGGAGAAACGGAAGGAGCCGATGCTGTATGGAACGTGGACGCAAAAGGATTCTATCTTGTTGGAGATTCGCGTAACGCTAAACCGCTAAATTAGCAGCTAATTAGTGAGGCGTTCTAATAGGACCTTGATTAGCTACTGACCAAATATAATGGCACCGTAGTAGGCTTAATTATTCAACGGCACCGAATGAACCGTATAGCAGGAATCCCTGAATCTAATTTAAATTGACCAGTGAAAGGCTATTTATCTGCCTTTACCACTGATTACCTATTTGCAATGCGTAGCTACGTTTCCTATCGCACATTGAAACTAGCACCGTTCATTCCCTCTTGCTCGCTAAATCAGAGATATTCGCTTCTGATTCTCTCAAACTCTGCTCTGCTCCGTCCTGCTGCTCTATTCCATCATGACAATATGAATAATCAATTAGTTCGGCTGCGACATATGAAAAAGAGATATACGCAGATACAGCGAGGACGATAGATTTCACGCAATCCAAGAATACGAAAGCTTTTCCAAGAAATACATGCTCGTGTATTGGGAGAATAATACGCTATGTGTTCAAGGGTCCTTCTGACTAGATGCGAGACGAGGAATCACACAATGGCCGAGGTGGTGATAGAACATGCCTGAATAGGGCCCCTAAAATATGAGATTTCCTATAAGAAGTTTTCCGCTATATTCGAAATTTCGATTTCTCTACATAGATTTTTATCTCGTTCAAATAAAATCACCTACTACTTTCAGCCGGACAATGTGGATAATCCAAGCGTGAGTACTTCGAAATGTTGGAACCTCGGTCTCTGCGTTGTAATTATTTATTGATCGTTTGCCAGATGTGCATAATTAATGAGATCCGTTGAGTAGTGAAAAATCTGATAGCAACAGGAGAATTTGATACATTGTGTCCACAAAACTTTTTGGTTAATTATATGCTTTATCCGCCCCTTAGCTAAATTCATTGAATTGTTCACATGATTTGCATACAGAGAATATTTCTTTCATAACAAATCGTCTATCTCTAGAATCAGCTCAACAGATGACATCAAATTGCACGCTTGCATAATCGCGATTATGCACGTTATTTGTTTATTTCATAACTCCCGACTGCCTGCATAACTGAAAGCAGGCACAAAAGGGGAGTTATATGTTTCGGTCTGTAACATTTTACGGCATTCCACAAAACTGCAAAATTATAATGAATACGACATTTTGACTTGTGCCTAATTGAGAATCGATCAGGACTGATATATTTACCGATATTATATGGAGATATGGAAACCCCCATAAACATCGAACCAAGAGGTAGTCGATACCATAGAATTTCTATTTACTTTTTTGTAGTAAACTTATGAGGAAATTATGTGTAGGCATTGGTAGACACGTGCATCATTTTCGGCATTTCAGATACCTCCGTAGGCAAACGACCCCTGCTGCTTTAAACTAATAACGACTTTCATTTGAATTTGTAATTTTATAACTCAGGTTTCGCGCGTTCGTTCCAGAAGCATTGAAATACCGCATTCGATTTTACATAGGGAAATCAAATTACCACGCATGCAAAGCGCACTCGACTGAAAACACGCAAACAATGCTCGAACCAGCGCTCTGCAGCTATTTTTCAAGCGACTGGAACATCCGCATGCTTTAGTTGGTTCGTACTTGTACTCGCATTCGTGTACAAGTACGAACTCAGTCTCGGATTTGGATTAACCATTTTATCATTTTATTTGATGCTGCTGCACACCGTTTCTCGATGGATAACAGTGTCGTTTTAGAATTCGATTAGCGCTTTACTAGCTGGTTATCATGCGGGATGCGTTCTCTTTGATCCTCTATTTGTAGTACCACCATAATTCTAATGGTGTATAGATAGCAAGACCGGAAACAGAAGTATATCTTCCTAATGACAACTCGTTTTTAAAGTGGAAATGAAAGTGAAAAAGCTCTCATACTCGCTAGCGACCATCCAAAGTGCGGCTTAATTCAGGAAAAGTGTGGTGTACCCTGTGAGTTCCTTGTAACACGCTCGAGCTTTACTATCAATACTGCCGTCTCTTTTGCCATCGTATGATTGGACTTTCATCGTTCGATCCCGCCTTCGGGTATGCATCCAATATCTAGAACCAACCCAATGTGCATCCACCTACACGAGGGAAGCTTCAGTGGTTATAATAGAGGATATTAAATCAGGTAATATCTCAGGGTGTTAATCTGAGACGAGAGTTGCATATCGTGCCAAAGCGTGTTAGCGCGCTACCTCATTTCCCATTCGTGATTACTGGCTCTGACAAAATGATAGTGCTCAATGTTTTTGCTATAAGATCACTGAGACTACCCCAACGGATCGTAGGGTTTTACCATTCACGTGGCTTGAATGGAAAAATACTTATTTGTCTGGTGCAAGCTCTCCCCCTTCCTTCTCAGAATCAAACTGTTATCAGAAAATTCCTAGTCGAATTTTTCATAGATGATAAGCTTATATCAAGTGACGTAGGTTGTCGTAACGAAAAAACGTGAACTGTGCGTAAAAGTGCTTTATTACGAAGACGTTAGGTGCCCCGTGTCCCGAAGGACTGCTTATGTTACTATACCTATACCCATCCAAACTATCATCCCTCTCCTCAGTCGAAGCTCACCCCTCGCTGAGAAGATCTTCATTTTCCGTCTTCCCGAAAGCAATTTGCTCCTTCCGTTCAGCGAATAAATCTCCCGTCTGCATAGTTGCCTAAACCACGAGGACACTACGGAAATGAACAAGCTAAAAAATTCAGGCTTCGCGATATATCGGAAACTGGTGAATTCATTTATGATTGTGACTGATCTCGAGACTAGCGCGCTTATGATTCCAGCTTTATCTTTTGGAAGCAAATAATTTAGCCCACAGCACGTTGCCCCTCGCACAGTCAACCATGCGGAATAATTCAGAAGATGGAGTCTGATTACTTTCCAAGATGCAGACGAGAATTCTTTCATCCATTTTTTTCTCTTTTTTTTTACAGCGCTAGCAGTATATAATATACCACAGAACACTCTTAAATACGGTAATATTCCGCGATCCTACTTTCGTAAATATCGGTGGTATTTCAAGAGTCTGAGTACGAGGTATAGTAGGGTATTATGGCGTAGTTGAGCGAAATAGAGTAGAGCGAATAGGTATACTCTTGTTACGTTCCTAGGTGAAAAAGTTAACAGCTGAGATGGATTTTTTTTTATAGCTCGCAATTCTGCTTTATCCGTCGATCGTAAGTCTAACTTGATAAATGCGGCTATCGAAGAAAGTTGGCATCGATCGATGGAAAATCCGGAACATTTTTCCACCTTTCAAAGTTTTCGTATTACGCTGAATAAGTTTGCTTTGTTCTTTCTTCCAGTAATCTGGGATTGGGATCAGAAGCAATATCGGAACAGGAATAGGTTCCACCTATTACTTCTATCCTATTGGTCACTATAGTCACACAAAATGTCAAAGTTCTATCGCAAGTCCCCCGGCAAATGTCTGACTTTCTGTTGCAGTGTCAAACGCAGTATCAAGAAGTTGTGACGTAAGGACTAGGTCGGGTCGCACCTACAAACTCCCTGAAATTTCTTAAAATTTATTAAGTATCTAAGAGTCTTAAGAGCAGATGGTGTGGAGCCAAGCATTTTATTACAGCTAATAGCTACTATACGACATAACAGCCAATTTCAAGCTCACCGCTACTAAAGCGCAGTCTATGGTGCAGATAAATAAAATACTGTTTATATTGTTATGAGTTACACATCGGTAGTGTATAACAGACAAAAGTAACATTAGAGTTTCCATGTGGCTACAAGAAAGTATTAGTGGAACAGTGTCGAAGTTTCAACAAAGTCGTAGCAACATGGATTCGGAATCCTTGAGTTGGCGTATCGTAGATTTGATAGATGAAGTGACAGGAGAAAAATAATGAACGACTGTTAGGTTGCTAGGAGGAATTATTAAGAGAGTAAGAGCGACATCTGTTACGTGCGTATCGCCGTAATAAATCTGAGTCTTATCAACCAGAAGAATCATGATTTACGAATATATAACGTAAACCGCATCACGTTTCCTCCTCTATATATGATCGCCGAGCAACATAAATCTTCAATGTGACAGATATGACAAACGTCCACGGAGGGCTGCCATCTTTCGAGGGAAATGTTATATGTATCCCTGCGATACAAGACATCTTCCACCATGTCTACGGATCCTCATTCGGTAAATGCCTGCAAAATATTGTTATCCGGCACTCCATTCATTAGTCATTGGTTGATGTACAATCATCAACGACAATATAAAATACAACTTGATACTTCGCTTATCCCAAGAATTTATTGTGATAATGATAAACATCTTGACAAATTCACTTAATTCCATTATGAAACACAATGGCAAAAGAAATCGATGAACAACTCAGCAGATAGGCTATCGAATAGCAACTGGAGGACATTCCTGATAAAGAGTAAAGAACAAACAACGGACTAGTTGCGCAAGCCACAATAATCCTTGTCTTACAGTGACTAAGCCGACCAGCGGATTAGACTAGAGCTTCGACTGTGAGTAGAGCATTGTCATCTTGTATTCTTTGAATGGGATTTCAATTGGGTCGCCGTCGCTTTCCGCGCAGAGCTGCATATTGATCCAACAGGGTGCAGAATACGTCCACGCAAGACAAGTCTTATCTCGTAGCATCTGTGTCACGTATTGCGCATAAAGACGCATCGCACACATCAAGTTACTTAAGCAACAGGGAGAATTGTCGTTTCCGTTAGGGAAGGAATTGGAGACGATGGTGGAGCATTAGCTCCTGGAGCCCGGATCTGAATATGTTTGCATCGTCGTAATAACGTATCACAGAAATGCGTATAGTAGTCAGGACAACCTCGACTTAGAAATGTATGTCTTCTTGCGGAAGGAAGTCCGCGAGATAGCGGGCTGGTTATTACTAGCCAGAAATTCTATCCGTGCACCAACGTTACTTACACCCCCTCTATGGTAATTCGATAGTCCTACACTGCGACAGTGCATAGTTATATGCTGCATGTGCTAAATGTGCTAAATGCGCAGCACGCGACACTCAACAAGCGAAGAAAGAAGTGCGCAAGCAGGCCTTATAATTTTTCGTTTCATCTCACTGATGGTCGGCAATTTGGTTTTGACCGAATGATGAATAGCTGCTCGGACTGCTGCTTTTGTTCGATCTCCCACTTCTGTGCATCGCATCCCTCAACACATACATCATTCGCAACATCGGGCAAACGTCAATAGAGCGCTATTGTTATTTACGATCATAATCAAGCCATAGCTCGTAACTCATTGTGCGTTACACGGAAAACAATTTGAATATCTCTGCTTCGCTTTTTCCGTATTCGTGCTATTGTCGCTTGATATCATTGTGAACTCGACATACTTCGCTTATGATGATACGTTAAAATGCACGTAGACTCCGAAATGAAACAGCTATCCCAGTTCCGATAATCTTTCCAACATTAGCGGGCGCTACGCTTGCTAACGAGTGTACTTTATTCCGCGATGCAAGAGCTGCGGCTGACGTAGGATTAAAAATGTTTACATTAATGTAACTGCAATGTAATTCGTGCCGGCGCTCGACTGTGTGCGTGCGACCACAAACTGACAGACGTGACTGTTTTCTAAACTCACGAGCTCGCTAGGAGCATTCTAGATGTTTCATGGTCCACCGAAGCACTTTGCGCCAGGTTAGCGTAAGAATAATATTTCGGACATGTCCATGTTGTCACTGATGTTATAATACAATACTGAATAAAGTTTCCGTGGTTGCAAAGTTTGCCTTAATGTTCTTGCTTTTCTTAATAATTTAGGTTTCGTTCATTTGAACCAATCGATAGAACATTCGCTGGGAGTGGTAGTAGATGGAAGGTGGACTACCTCTCCTCCCTGATTCACTTGGTCATTTCCCTGTTAGCATATAAGCGCCATTTATTTTCATTTAGAACATTAACCTTTGGTATTGCTGCAATTTGAATGAATTTCCCTAAACAGGAGAATATCTACGTACTTTGAAACAGTCTTGATTATTTTATTAAGCTTATCTTTCAGATAATTTTTTATGAGGAAGTACCGACGAGAATTATTATCAACACAAAGGAAGAATGACCACTATACGAATCATCAACGACGATAAGCATTTGAATACTAGATAGCAGCTTAAACCTTGTTGGCTTTTGCACGTTCGTGTTCACCTCATATAGAATGCACACTTCACTACTAAGAATAAGTTAACAGCAGCAAAGCGGCAACGAAGCAATCGGCTCGTCCGCTTTCGGCAAGAACTTCCTTTAAAATATGGCACACCGAATTCCTCTCGAAGAAGAAGAGGAAGGAGAAGAATGTTCCCGCGTACTCTCTTTCAAAATCTTACCGTGCATTCCGCAGTCAAATGCAGAGGCGGAAGTTATTCTTGATGCAAGTAGAGTGCCGAAGATTGCTTTTACCTTCGTCCTCGTGGATATCAAACCCCCTTCGGCTTTGACGCGAATCGCGTAGTTACTCGATATTTTTCAAGTCCATTGACGGAGGCACTCGAGCATTGCGACGTGCGAAGATATTATTTATGTCCTTCAAAATCGAGAAAATGTTTTATTGGACGACACCGATTTCTCTGTTAGGACGAGAACAAACGAGTGAGTCTTTGTCCCTTAGATTTTTACCAACACTATAGATATTTTAAAAAAAGGAAAATGAAGAAAAAAGAAGGTACCAAACAAGTGTCGGTGCAGGTTTAAAAGCAAAGGATAAAATGCTGCTATAGTTTGAAACAATAACCAATAGAAGAGAGCGGTTATTCTAGTATGAATAGGGGTGGTCGTCGCCTTTTTTCTAACTTCGATTTCAATATCTCCTTTATAAATGACTGTTATGCGCGGAAAGAGAATGGTGGTTGGGTATCGGTTAGACCAAAGTGCAATGCATTAACCATGCTCGACGCTAGTCCAACTATCCGCTTAAGCAACTTAAAAGGGATAGGTTAGCGATTCAGGTAACCAGGCAACCGCGCAGCTAGAACACCAGTCAGGCAACTACGGGGCGCCCATTAATGCCCGCTCCGCGGTGTTCGCGGGACCTACGCGATTTATTGCTCAGTTGTTTTATTGGCCTTTTCTTCCCCCCTCAAGCCCACTTCAATCAACTCCTCTTCCGGGGTCTTGAAGCAAAAATTCGGTTATCGCACCAAGATATCCCAAGCTTTGTCTACCCGTCGTTTTCCTTGAAATAGTTCTGCCAATTTTGTTTCTTACCGCTGCGTTTAAGCTACCGATGGGAAACTCATTGTCAGATCAGCTTTCTACTATTCCTCTATGCAGTGAAACCAAGCCACCATATGACCGTGCTTAAATGAGCTCTTCTCATATTTACCTACGTTTATCTGAAAATGTGTAACGCTATACCCACGAGACAAGCAGATGTGCCTGCCTATAGGGATGATTGTGAGTGGATAGCATATGAACAACTTCGCGAGGAAACAGTAGCGTCATACACTATTATTGTAAGAACGTATTGGACCACCATAAACATCTGCCTAGGAATGACCGATTCTCGACGAAGGAGAGAAGGAATATAATCAAGTCGAAACGAAGACATGGAGAAACGCCAGGAGAAATAGCATTGTATAATAACCCTATTGATATTAATAAGTTAATATCTCCAATGTTGGTTTTATGTCGTATTTCTTAGAGTTTGACATTGTTCAGACACAAGACTAAGGATCGCAAGGATCCCTTGAGAATTTGTTTTCTCGACGTAACTTACAAATAGATGATGATGAGAGAGAACTACCATCATTCTGGAAAATCTATACTGGTTTCTGTACCTGACCATCAGTTTTTGCATTGTCCTGCCTAGAACTCCTGCATCGAGTAGTGATACGTTATCTAACAAGCTACCACGCCTATACACAGCTACATTATATAGATATGTATCGAGAAGAGTAGCGTATCTACGGCCAATAGCAAGTTACGATGATAATACACTGACCACTAAATAAACATTAATGTATTCAAACAATTCAACAGACTTACTCAAATAATCCAATTAATTCAGTTGAAATTTAAAACTAAAATTATATCCTGCATAGCATTTAAACAATAGCATATTATGTAAAGCAAGAGTGCGTAATAGTTCTCAAATATAAAATGTTTATTCATTTTAGATAATTTTGTATGAATTACTTGGAGACACTACAATCTACTACCTCATCAGTTATTTTTTTTTTTTCCTTATTTGAACGTTTCGAACAATCTTCGACGAGCGAGTGAGGTATTGTTCCCAGAGCCATTGTCCTCATGCTTACGGGATGCTCTGCGGGTATGTCCGCCTCTGCCACCGCTGGTGTTATCCTCGAGACCCTCTTTTCAATGCGTGGCATGGCGTGTCGTAGTGTAACTGGCCAATGGGTCGAGGTCAGCTCGACCCATTGTAACCGAGAAAACAATTTGTTAACATTGCATCGTGTTCGTGAGAAGCTCGCTGGTTTGAGAAGGACTCTAGCTAAAGAAGAGGTACGCAAGTTCTGGATTGAGATGAGTGATAACAAAGAAATATATATTGCAATTAAGGAGTCTGGTGAAATGAGTGTGGCTTTAAAACAATATCAATAAGATTATAAAACGAATAATATAATAAAAAAATATAGTATTTCTTGAACATCCGATTGAATGAAACTTGGCTATTGAAAGGTCTAGTTAGGAAATAATAGCAATGCTAATGTCAAAGACACCAAATTTGTCTTTTCAAAGTAGAAACTAATAAAGGTGGTACTCGGCATCTTGCAGGATAACATATTGTCTGGAAGAATTGTTCCTTAGACACTTTTGACAAACATCATGGATTGTATCGGTTATAAGTAAATTTACAAAGGATATTAGATTTTTCCAGGGACTCGAAAAACCTGATAATCTGCGAAGCCTTCCTGGTTACAAAATACGATATACAATATCATCTAAATGACTAATTATCAATGGCAGAGAAAAGAGAAACAAATAGTAATGTTCGTTCGAGCTAAGACTAGAAGCGATCGACTGAACAGTGAACTATGTTGTTAATGAAAATTGAAGAGACACGAGTATGTGTACAAGCAGCAGGAGGTTGATAAAGGATTTGACGAAAGTAGAAGTAAATGAGTAGGAGGGTGAGGATGCATTATGAGCCGTCTCACGAGGGTTTAAACCATTAGAGTGAGGAGACGCAAAAACACGGCACCGTCATTACAGAAATTCAAATAAGTTTCTCTCTAATGATGCAAAGAAATCCGTAAAGGGCCAAAGAGAAGCCCGTTGTTTTGAATGGTATGGTAAGAGATAAACAGTAAACATTTTATTTAGGCCGACACGAGACTAACGAGTAACTTTGCCAGTCTGCGAAGAGCGCTTACCCTGAGAGCTGTCTCATTTTCTTTTCTCCCACCATCTTTTTTTCTTTAACTCGAATCTTGTTTCTCCTCTCCGTTACCCGTCGCAAGTGTCTCACTCAGACTACTCACCAAGTTCACGCGCAACCACCTGCCATTTATCATCTAGGATCTAGCACCCACAGTCCTTCATCTACCACCCACTGATACCAGGCGGTAATATATTCAGTCCTTGATTACTTACAACTGACTATCAACCTGTCTTCCCTTTACTACTTCAATTCTTCCATTACTTCAAAAAATTCACATCTGACACGTCAATTATTTTCTCCTCTTTTCTCTTGTATTTGCATTTTTCATACTCTTCATCTTTTTACCTCACAATTTCAATCTTCACATACTCGTGGTCACTTCATGGTTTGATCAAAGTCACTATACTGCCAGATGACATTTGCACCCTGGGGATCTTGACGTACGCGTGGTTCCTTATCGATGTGTGAATTAATTCAGAAAACAAAAGAATTAACTGGATAATCACTTATGAAAATTTATGAGATAATTACATCTTTGTAATTCGTACCATCCGTTGGAATGTCGATAGAATTTAAAGCGAAAGTAGGCACGTTGATGTGCTGGTGCAGGTACTTCCGACTGATTTCAGAGAGAATGTGAAAATGCGCAGGTCTCTTTCGTCGCACCTTGAGTGGACTACCGTAGCATGTAGCGGGCGTCTCGACGTCTCCACTTCTCCGCGTCCCTTAGGAGCCTAACATCCCTTCTTCGTGCTCCACTACCCCCTTTCTCTGAACCGGCTCACTACATCCACTCCACCATTTTTTCTTACCACTGCACAAACAAATTTCTAATCTTACCCATAAATGTACCACATGCTGCACTATCGTGTTTCATTACCATAAAGGAAATTTCTAAAATCTTTAGACTAATTTTCAGAGCATGCTTCGATTCACGGAGCATGTGACTCTCGTGAATGGTAACACCGCACACGATTCATTGTAGAATTTTAAAAAATGAGTGAAGATTCGAAAAAATATCCTATTTTCATAATCAATACCATGGTAATTTCATCGAGTGTGGGTTTATGGGTTACGCGATCAATTAACTGGTTCAGAAGATTAGTGTAGAAGAGCGGTGAGAGAAGGAGAGCAAAGAAGAGAAACTAAATTCTTTATTCTCGTTGCTGTTCCCATGCGTGTGCCACGCACCGCTGTCGTATTCTACCAACTTGCAGTGAAACTTGCTTGCCAATGCAGAGATACCTCGATTCTCTCGCTCTTGCTAACAATGGTTAGTTCGTTCAGTCATTCGTTTGATGACCGGAAAGATCTCAAGGGGACGAAGAAGCGCAGGGAAGGGTGAATAAGAAAGGAGAAGAGAAGAGACAAGAAGAGTCGTAACGAAGAAAACATAGAAATCCAGTTAGCTGTGGGGGACTTTATCGCTCGGTAGAAGTACAATTACCCAGAGCATCGCGATACGTTCTCAACTTCGCGGTAAGATATCCCTGCGGGCAATGAGATTCCAGATAGGCCGATATATCAATAGTTGGTCTCGTTAGTTATTGTATTTTTGCTTATTCTCCGACTGCTCAAGACTCCTTGAAGATGGATATCTTTGCGGACGCAGTAAAAGGATTGCATCAATTGATCGAGCACAGAGCCATGTGAAATCGCAATGACGAATATTCACTGAAATCGGATCGCATGACGGTGGCCTATGAGGCAGCAACCATTTAACCGAGTTATCTCGGAATCTTCGCCAGTCGTGTTAATGCTCGGCCATTTATAACTCGGACGTTTGGCCGGTAGGCTAGCTGGCTGACTAGCATGAATCACATTGAAAGCAAGTGTACGCGAGTTTAGAGTCGCTAACAACGCTGCTACTGGCTTCCTCGGTTTCTCAGTCTCTCCGCAAGACATCAGGTATTCAGGTCAGCTAGGTTTTCAGAGTCTCATCCCTTTCCAGCCTATTCGCTATCTCCCATTTTCTTCTGGATAGATACACCCGAGATCTCGGTATTTCGCCCAAGGCATGAGAGTGAACTGTGACGCGCATTGGCTTGAACTCACTAGAACCCCTTCTTGGATCTTAGGTTTAACTTCTCCATCTTTTAGCCATGAGACTGAGGCTCTTTTTTGAGTCGTTCTAGTGGAGTGTCTATAGAATATATGAAGAGAAGACCAATGGATAATCTTGATGTTGCAGTACGTAGCTGAATTTTATGTACGAAAAATCATGTTCTGTGGGTGAATTCAGGCTCCCCCCTCTCTCACTCTCTCTCTCTTTCTCTCTCTCTCTCTCTCTCTCTCTCTCTCTCTCTCTCTCTCTCTCTCTCTCTCTCTCTCTCTCTC